>CM067362.1:95599636-95689636 GCA_034401795.1 Chaetoderma sp. LZ-2023a | reverse complement strand
AACAATAATTAACACACTTTTAGAATTAAATTAAAAGAGTAGCGAGATTGGACATACTAATTATCTTATATCTATGTGTATGTAGTAAGTTCGTTAAGCCAGGGCTTAAAAATTAGAAAAAGTATTTTGTTGCTCCCAGGGGCAAGTATGCCATTTAAATTAGGTTGTCCGTCTATAATTCCAGGTTGCCCCATTTCTGTAAATTCTGTTGAAAACACGTAGCGTTGTAAGCTTTACAGACTACAGAAACCTTTGAAGATTTTATGACGTCACCTATGTTTCTGACGTACCTCCTAACACCGGGTATACGAACTCTTGATGTATACCCGACTCCGAAGTCTCTTCGGCTTTGGGCAAGGGTTGTAGCTGCGGTTGCTGCGACAACCAACCTTGCCGAAAACAAAAGAGATGGATAGCAGCTCGCCTCGTTGATAGATGTATTGAACGATATTTATATTTGCTATCCAGGCCTGATCTGACTGATTATCATGAAGTGCAGGTACGCTACGGTGGTCTTCCGTAGTATCCAGAATTATAACCCAAACTCGTGCCTTGATTATCAAGGTGATAATTTATTTTACTAACTGTACAATATAAACTAAGTTGGCTTTTACTGCCATGAAGAAAAGAAAATACTTGGAATAAGTTGACTAAGTGTTAGCTACTTTACTTAACTCCACTGTTTCCTAACCCTAACCTACAACTCCTACCCCGATGTATTCGGAGTCAGTTTCTTACGCGCACGACGGACTGGACCCAAAAACTCCTCACGATCACCAGCCCATTGCCCCTTTTATACTCTCCCCAGTTACCACCACCATCTTCCCTTTACTTCCCTTCCCCAGAGTCTACTTGGATGCTCGTTGATCATGACTACATCCTGACCAATCAAACTCCGTCTTTTACTTTTAGGGAACGAACACTGAACATGGCCAAAGCGGTTCCTGCCGGTTCTGGATTGATGGGAGCTGTCAGCTACTAACCTATATATCGCTTATCGCGACAGGATTTGTTATATAATGCCTTAACTTTGACTGACATATAGCTGACAACAAACTCAGCTATATTAATGATTGTGTACTCGATGCCTCCCTCACCCTACACTTTCCATATCCTGCCTATGGCTTCCTGCGACGAAGCCGGCCGAACACGACGGTTAACAGCACCTGGCTACAGAGAGCCATCCATCTGCTTGGCATAACAACTCCCCACTAAGTCCGCTTGTCATAACTATTAACCCTAACTCATAACTAAATATCAACCCCTTTATCCAGTCTGTCCTTCTACGTCTAGCGATTCCTATTCACTCGATTATTTCCTAAACTCCTGTTCAAAACTTCTGCTGAATATACTGAAAGTGTGAGCTGACGTCATAGCAACAACTTCCACCCTCATTTACTGACAGACACCATCAATCCACAACCCGTGGTCCATTATCATCATACCCCACTCATATATGAATACAGCGCAACAATCTCGTACCGGTTTCTCACGATACCGTGGTTCCGCAACACATTAATAGCATCATTACAAACCCTTTACTCCGGCTGTTATAAATACATACTAACCACATAATAGCTATCTTAATCCTACAGTGCAAATTCATTACAGGTCATACAATAGTTCTTAATCCTACAGAGTTCATTACAGTTCGTATATAATTCCTAATCCTACAGAGCATGTTCATTACTGATCATATAAGCGTTCCTGCAATACAAGTTATGTTATTACCACTTCATGTTCCATACACAGCATATAAAGTTAGTGCCACAACGTCACATGGATATGTCCAATTGAGCGGCACACTCGTTAGGATCCTCTACCGTATCATATAGTTCTACCTCAATCCAGTCGGCAGCCGTCGGGTCGATCTCAGTCCTCGGAATACCATTAGGCGACGACCCGGTTGCCAACCTCAGCGGCTCCGGTAGGGCTGCAGTTCTCCGGGGCTGCTGGGCCTGAATCGGAATAGCTGGCGCACCTATTTTGATGTTAGTGCACTTATCACTACTATGGGCCGCATGTGGCTTGCATTTTAGCCAATTCCACATGCGTGTCAATACGCCACATTTATAAAGAATAACTATCACAACGAGCACAATCACGAAGGAGCCCGTTGAAAAGGATACGAATGACCGTACTCCAATGCCATCGACCATCACTGGGTCGACCGCAGATAGTGGTGCTAGCGGCACATATTTAGACTTTTCTAAATGGTTCCAGGGTTGCAACTTCAACTGATCTACTATCAGGGATTGCTTAAGAACGCCGGTCACATCCAAGTGGGGCATTTCAATGGCCAGGCTGACCCGAGTGTACGTCTGACTGTAAGATGCTACGGGCTCGAATTGCCAACCCTTCCCGCTGTACCCACATTCACCAGACATCAACGCATACACACCATTTCTCACTTCACGTCTGTCGGTAAGTCGTCCGTCACAATGAATTTCCATAGTCTCACCGAACGTTTGCAACACAACGCCTACTTTCTTATTGGCAAACAACTTACTCGCTGTTACATTAGATACTGACAGTTGAATATTACAATTACTATCCGTAGTGTTCGTTAATAGGCTCACGATACAGGGCATGCGGGTCTTATCGACCCTTAACTGACCCTGACATACCCTAGGACCACTACCTCTGCACCCAGACGCAGTAAAATACCACCCGGTTTTCGTATCTAGACCGATGCTGGTTCGGCCTATTCCTACTTGCATGTAATAACCCACCTCCTCCAAGGGTTCGGGCCACGAATGCAATCCATACTCGATGTACTTGCCCCCGTCAATCAAGGGTAACGTCGCTACGTAGTGTAATTTCGAGTCGTCTTTCCATAATGGATACACGATCACGTTGCGGTAGTACCACTGGAATGGACGTACTAACCGATTCCCCGTGCTGACCTGCTTGGCCACTGAGGTCAGATCGGTGGGACTGAACAGTTCCTCGGTCAGTCTGCCCAGCTCCAGTGATGCAGTCTGCCTGTGGAATTGTTCAGCCGTCTTCTGGTAGTCATAGACCACATACTCGGCAGAGTCTATTATATGTCCTAGCCGCACCAATGCGTAAAGTTCATTTTGGCGTGTAGCTTGTATTTTAAGCAGCTCATATTGCCGGTCACCTCAACCAGACTATCTCCAAGTTCATTGAGACGGTCCGTGTTCATGTTAATATCAGTTTTACGTGGGATGCTAGTTGGTTGGCGAAATGGACTACCCTATTTACGTTTCTCATAGCCTTCTTTACTACGTCCCGGATCGCGTCTATGTCGCCGGACGTGGCGGTTCCAAATAGGGATGAGGCAATATCTCCCACGAAATTAAACAAACCCCGTTTTCATCTTGTACTAGATCTACTCACCATGGTTTGCTGCGTTTTTATAGCGATTTTCCTCACTCCCCTAATCCGATGTTGTTGCCCAAATATATCACTCATGCTCAAAAATGAAGTCCTTCGACTTATGTCAGCCACCAGCGCCGCCATTTGGGCCAATCATCCCATAAATTCAGCGGGTAAATATGGATGATCAATTGATACGATCACCGTCCATTCCGCTCTTATTACTGATACCGGTTCGGGTTCGGTTATCATAACTCCATTCGGTAATCGGTGTACACTAGAGTCCTTACACATACCTCACACCACGCTAACTACCGTCAGCACAATACACGACTGAAACGTATACATGATGCTATCCTAATGCGATGCTTACTGGTTCACTATTAACCTATATAAGGCTCACTAGCGGCGGCTACGTCGCCTTATAACCGCTTCAATACGTTCGATGAGTTCATCGTACCTAGCGCGACTCAACACTCCAATCCTAAGTCTCTTGCTCTCAGTGGTGACATCAGGCACATGACTGCGCTTGCGCAGAAAGTAGGGATGTGATGGAAGTGTTTCCATTGGCTCAACAGCCGGCTCGGGTACATCCTCCGAGGTGTCCATCATGACGGTACGAGGAGCTATTCGGGTCTCCCTCGCTGACTAATCGTCACGAGTCCTACTCGTACCAGGTTGACCGATGTTATTATCAACCAACCTACCCACCTTACTCAAACTTGTCTCGTCATCCAAAAACGGTCGCTTCCTACGAGTCAATTTACCGGGTGTTATACCGGAGTCGGTTCCCGCTAATGGTCCGGACTCGGGTACTATCATCGTTCTGGGATGATGACTAGCTTTCGTACCTTGACGGAGTTACGAATAGGGCGTGGCCGTACCTTGTCCCAGCACATCTCTGAGTCGACTACGCGTAACTTGGCTATATTAAGTACACGCACCTTCCCAGACCTCTGATGTCAGACATGAGCCACTGGCCCGTTGATCTTAAAGATCTCGTACTCGGGGTCACTGCGAGAGGTCAACTTCATCCTCTCCTCAGCCTTTACGACCACCGAATCCCCCCACCTTAAAGATACCAGCGTTTGCACGCTTATCAATTTGTTCTCGGTGAATCTCGCGAGATCTCGCGGTTTCGCTACGAGCGCGCAGTAAGATGTTGTTGAGACATGTCAGTCTCTCACCTAGATCTTGTGACGTGTCGATAGGAATGGCGAACGGGAGTCTCGCTCGTCGACCATACGTCAGATAGAATGGCGTATATCCAGTCGTGGAATGACGAGTACTGCGGTACGCTGTTAAAGACGCACCCAACTCATCTTCCCATGCACGAGACGCGTTATTCACCCATTTCTGGATCAACTCCTTAAGAGTCCGATTGAACCTTTCGGTACGCCCATTGGTCTGCGGATGGTATGGACTCGATCGCCTATGATCGATACCGTGTTCCTTAAATCGTTCCTCCAGAGACTTAGAACAAAATTCTTTTCCTTGATCGGTTATCAAGATTTCAGGGACACCATGACGAGCGACGTACTCATTGAAGAATTTGTCTTCCACATTTTGAGACGTCTTAGCTGGAATCGGATATGCTTCTGCCCATGCAGAACAGGGATCAACGATCGTCATGATATACACATTACCCTTACTCGATTCCAATAGTGGACCGATTAAATCCATACCGATTATCTGACTCGGATAATTGGCCATGGGCATTTCACTATACCGTGGTCGAGTAGTGACAGGTCGGTTGACCTGGCACGTCGTACACCTCTCCAGCATACGTACTATGTCCTTTCTCAAAGACGTCCATACAAACGAATCTCTTACCATACCGATGGTCTTCTGCAGACCTTGGTGACCGGCTCGCTCATGAGCCATCTGGAGCACTTTCTCACGGAACAGGGTTGGTAGCATGATTCGGGGGTACTCAGCGTCCAACGCTGAAGGTGTAACTAAAGAATATAGAATACCGTTCTTGACCATATACTCCTCCGGGGTGTTCTTAAACAACTCTGGATATTCCTTGGTCTGTTCGGTACGCAACTCGTCGTAGGGAATATCGAATGCCTCTAGAGGGACGTGTGGTAACGCACCCTCGTCCACATCCGGTATGACAAAATCGCCAGTATCTAACGTGGCGACCTCCACTGGAGAACGCAATCTGGACAACATGTCCGCTCGAATATTCTTCAAGCCTTGGATGTATTCTATCCTACATCCGTACTCCGCAATCAGTACTGCCCAGCGCTGCACTTTCGTGTTCTTAACCTCTCCCACAAACAAACTCTTTAGGGGTTTGTGGTCAGTATACACGGTAAACTGTGCACCAAATAGATAAGGTCGAAGCTTCTTCAACGCATATATCACTGCGTACGCTTCCTTTTCTATTACCGGCCAGTTCAGCTGACTGTCTTTAAGAGTAGAGCTCACATACTGGATTACCCGCTCTATACCCTTATCATCTACCTGTACCAGTATCGCACCGATCGCATAGCTAGATGCATCAGTATACAGTTTATACAGGGCATTCAAATCCGGATATGTGAGAACCGTCTCACTACACAGAAAGTTCTGCAATTTCTTGAACGCTTGCTGTTCATCCGCACCCCATTCAAACCGTTTATACTTTTTAGTCAATTCTATCAGGGGCCTAGCAATTTCGGCATAGCCTTGCACACAGGATCGGTAGTAACCTGTAGCTCCAAGGAAACTTCTTACTTCACCCACATCGCGTGGGGGTGACATTTCCCTAATGACTTTGACCTTTTGAGCCTGAGGAGCTACTCTTTGTGCAGAAATGCGATAACCTAACAAATCTACTGATGGTTTAGCAAAATCGCACTTCTTTTTCTTGACTTGCAAATTATACTCTCGAATCTTGCGCATGACCTTACGCAAGTGCTGTGCATGTTCCGTTGGATTTCGTGAATATACGACTATATCATCGACGAAAACATGCAGATATTTTCCCACGAATTCTCGAAAAATATCATTCATTGCCCTCTGAAATACGGCACCCGAAACCATTCGAACAAGCCCTTACTGCAGACGAACGCTGTCTTCTCTATGTCTTGGCTGTCCATTGGTATCTGCCAATAGCCAGACTTCAAGTCCATAGTAGAAAACATCGTCGCGCCGCCCATAGATTAAAAAATGTCCGATATATTCGGCAAAGGATAACTATCCTTATGACATACAGAATTCAATTTCCTGTAGTCTATACAGAACCTGGTGTCCCCATCTTTCTTAGGAACCAAAGTAATGGGTGACGCCCATGGAGATGACGACGGCCTTATGACACCCGCTGCCAGCATTTCAGCCACCTGGTTCTTGACTATGTACTGCTTCGCTAGCGGTAGACGGTAGGCCTTCTGCCTTATAGGAAACGCATCTCCTGTTAGTATCATACATTTCACTCTAGGAACCAATCCTAACGTCTTGGGACAAGCCATATCAAAGATATCCGCAAAGTCCCCCAAGACCCTGTCGATATCTTTATATCCGGTCGTTTCCTTACAACTCTCATATATATAATTCATCTGTTCCCTATAGGGATACCTAAAGGGATATACCTGGCCAAACCATACTACTACTTTGGCCTGATAATCAATCTTTGCATTTCCCAGGTGTAAAGCATCCGCCCCAATCAAACATTCATGCCTCATTCTCGCTACCACCGTACTGGGAATAGGCCGGGCGTTCTCGAATTATACTTGTGTTTCCCCCAAAAGCTCTATTGGCGAACCATTTACTGCTAAGAGTGTCTTCGCTCTTTTCAATGGCCTAGCATTTAACATGCTACGCCATATATCCTTACGAATCAAGGATGTACTAGCACCAGTATCTATCAAGGCATGCAGGTACTCACCCTGATCCGCTGGACCATTAGAATCCACTTTTAGATGGATTAAAATCCGTTCGGTCGGTGCCCTCACCAACGGCTTTCTCCATCTCGGTTTAACGGACTCCTTCGCCCGCTAACAACCTCCGCGTATGAATTCCGTCGGTCAGATGAGTCTCCTCCATTACCGTACGCAAAACGGCCATACTCATCCATGCCCTCTCCCGTTACCACGAACCCGTCCTGGTCCTCGTACTCGTCACTCTTCCTACGCTGATTATTTAAATCCTTTAGCACATTTCGAGAACACTCCCTAGCATATACTCGTGGTTCTTCGGGCCGCTGATCATGCACTGCATCAACGTCCATATCGTCGTTTCGGCTCCGCTTCGGCGCTCGTCGAGCGATCTGTCGCTCCGGCTGTCATACATCCCGGAACGAGGTCTGTTGTCCTCTCTGGTCTTGCATGCCATGCGGACAATCCTGCACAAAAAATGTCCGTCTTGCCCACATCCGAAACATCTTGCTACGGTAGGCTTTTCTTTAAGATTCCCGAACATACCATACGTCTGACTCCCGCAATCCCTAGCCAGATGTCCCTCTCGCACAACACCGAAAACAAGTCATCGGCAACCTCGGTGACCTGGGTCGTACCGCAGCTTTGCAGGGCGTGCTATGTGCCGGTTGGATTGCCTGCGTACTGTCACTCTTATAATGTCCATTCTTACTACAATTATAACATGTTATGTGTCCCATCTCTCGCGCAGTATTCGACCGTGCGGCAGTGTTGTTCTTTCTGGGAGTTGCAGGCTTGCCGACCTGCCCTCTTCGCGGGGTCAACCTTGGCGCTTCTTCCGTCATCTGTACAGCTTTAACCATCCCACACAGCTGCTCAATCATCCTCGACTGTGCGGCCACTTGTCTTCTCAACTGCTGGACTACCTTCCATACCATCTTTTCTTCATCTTCCTCCAAAACATCCACCTCCATCCTCTCTTCACGCCGGTCATCGATCTGCATGGCCCTCAGGAGATCATTGCAGGTCTCCTCCTCTTCAGCAATCTCGATCACTCGAGTCAGATTAGTGGCCTTCTTGCGAATGATGCGCTTGCTCAACCCCCTGTCTCCCAATGCTCTCAGGTAAATCCCAAGGACGGTACGCTGATTGTCATTATTCTCGTCGGGGTACGCTCTGCCGCTGGCTTCCTTGTATCGCCGATTAAAAGCGATCACGGTCTCATTCCTCCGCTGCTTTACCCCCTCCAAATCCTCTCCGTCTCATTGGTGGATACGAAGTTCTTGGTTATGTACTCCCGAAAATCCTCGTAGGATATCTCCTCTCTCACTTTTCCCACCATAAATCCATCAATCGCTCGTGCCAACTGACCCCTAGCTGCTCTGGTGACCACATATGCAGGGATTCCCTCGAGTCGCCCCTCATTGGCCACGCACGCCCTTCTAGTTTCATCAAGGAAGTTCCACACCCCCTCAGGTACGACCCCGTCACACGGCTGTATCCTATACCCCGTATCCCGTATCTCCCTCCTGTATACTCGGGCCGTCTCTCGCCTGTCGCTACTCGCAACTATTGTCCCAGCCATGGCGGTTCCTAACGCCTGCATAGCAGCTACGGTCTCCGGTCTAAGTTCCACGGCCGGAGGTCTATCGATCAGCGATAGAGTCGGGTCGGGGTGTCGTCCCAGCGTCGCCATCGTCGTGACTAGTTATAATGTATACTAACGACTACTCGTGCCACCCGTGGATGCTCGGGACAGCTAATGGCGGTCGTTACCTTGCACAATGAATTCTGCCCGTATTCCCGATGCTGGGTTACCTGACAGCTCTCAGACCACTGGGCCACCTCTAGATATGCCGCTACTCGGTCTGCCACGTCCCTAACCACTACAGTCGTGGGTCGTCCCCCTTGTTCTTGGGCCATATGCTATGTATGTACTCACTGGTTAGTAATCTGGATCCGGGCAGGCTCGCCACTGAAGATTTTATGACGTCACCGATGTTTCTGACGTACCTCCTAACACCGGGTATACGTACCCTTGATGTATACCCGACTCTGAAGTCTCTTCGGCTTTGGGCAAGGTTTGTAGGTGCAGTTGCTGCGACAACCAACCTTGCCGAAAACAAAAGAGATGGATAGCAGCTCGCCTTGTTGATAGATGTATTGAACGATATTTGTATTTGCTATCCGGGCCTGATCTGACTTATTATCATGAAGTGCAGGTACGCTACGGTGGTCTTCCGTAGTATCCAGAATTATAACCCAAACTCGTGCCTTGATTATCACGGTGATAATTTATTTTACTAACTGTACAGTATAAACTAAGTTGGCTTTTGCTGCGGTGAAGAAAGGAAAATACTTGGAATAAGTTGACTAAGTGTTAGCTACTTTACTTAACTCCACTGTTTCCTAACCCTAACCTACAACTCCTACCCCAATGTATTCGGAGTCAGTTTCTTACGCGCACGACGGACTGGACCCAAAAACTCTTCACGATCACCAGCCCATTGCCCCTTTTATACTCTCCCCAGTTACCATCACCATCTTCCCTTTACTTCCCTTCCCCAGAGTCTACTTGGATGCCCGTTGATCATGACGTCATCCTGACCAATCAAACTCCGTCTTTTACTTCTAGGGAACGAACCCTGAACATGGCCAAAGCGGTTCCTGCCGGTTCTGGATTGATGGTAGCTGTCAGCTACTAACCTATGTATCGCTTATCGCGACAGGATTTGTTATATAATGCCTTAACTTTGACTGACATATAGCTGACAACAAACTCAGCTATTTTAATGATTGTGTACTCGATGCCTCCCTCACCCTACACTTTCCATGTCCTGCCTATGGCTTCCTGCGACGAAGCCCGCCGAACACGACGGTTAACAGCACCTGGCTACAGAGAGCCATCCATCTGCTTGTCATAACAACTCCCCACTAAGTCCGCTTGTCATAAATATTAACCCTAACTCATAACTAAATATCAACCCCTTTATCCAGTCTGTCCTTCCACGTCTAGCGATTCCTATTCACTCGATTATTTCCTAAACTCCTGTTCATAACTTCTGCTGAATATACTGAAAGTGTGTGCTGACGTCATAGCAACACCTTCCACCCTCATTTACTGACAGACACCATCAATCCACAACCCGCGGTCCATTATCATCATACCCCACTCATATATGAATACAGCGCAACAATCTCGTACCGGTTTCTCACGATACCGTGGTTCGGCAGCACTGGCCGATGTCAGCCAGTGCAGCAGCCATTTTGCTTCCCGGCATGCCTCCCCACTAGTATGATATAATGCTTCTATAAATACACCATCACCTAATGATGCCTACTGCTATATTGGTGCTACCCCGTTCACTAGCTCACCTGGTACTTTCAAATATACAATCAATTTCACTGAGGTCTTACACCCATAAATATAAGATGTCCGCGGGGTCATGACTCCCCACCTACAATCCCATATCTACACATGCCCCTCAACCGAAGTTAATTAACCACCTCTTAAGGCCTTAAGAGAGTATCAATTAACTCGTTGTGTAACATCAACAACAAAACCACACTGTACCAGCGGCCCTCGTAACGGATCACTCACTGTCCTATAATCATCCTAACTGACTAACTAGTCATATCACTATACAAACATACATGTCCGGGTAGATGAATATCATGCGCAACTGACATCCCCCGGAAACACATTAACAGCATCATTAATGTTCTACGTAACTATACAAACATACATGTCCGGATAACAGAATATCATGCGCAATTGACTGTCCCCGGAAATACATTAATAGCATCATTACAAACCCTTTACTCCGGGTGTTATAAATACATACTAACCACATAATAGCTATCTTAATCCTACAGTGCAAATTCATTACAGGTCATACAATAGTTCTTAATCCTACAGAGTTCATTACAGTTCGTATATAATTCCTAATCCTACAGAGCAAGTTCATTACTGATCATATAAGCGTTCCTGCAATACAAGTTATGTTATTACCACTTCATGTTCCATACACAGCATATAAAGTTAGTGCCACAACGTCACATGGATATGTCCAATTGAGCGGCACACTCGTTAGGATCCTCTACCGTATCATATAGTTCTACCTCAATCCAGTCGGCAGCCATCAGGTCGATCTCAGTCCTCGGAATACCATTAGGCGACGACCCGGTTGCCAACCTCAGCAGCTCCGGTAGGGCTGCAGTTCTCCGGGGCTGCTGGGCCTGAATTGGAATAGCTGGCGCACCTATTTTGATGTTAGTGCACTTATCACTACTATGGGCCGCATGTGGCTTGCATTTTAGCCAATTCCACATGCGTGTCAATACGCCACATTTATAAAGAATAACTATCACAACGAGCACAATCACGAAGGAGCCCGTTGAATAGGATACGAATGACCATACTCCAATGCCATCGACCATCACTGGGTCGACCGCAGATAGTGGTGCTAGCGGCACAGCAACAACTTCCATCCTCATTTACTGACAGACACCATCAATCCACAACCCGGGGTCCATTATCATCATACCCCACTCATATATGAATACAGCGCAACAATCTCGTACCGGTTTCTCACGATACCGTGGTTCGGCAGCACTGGCCGATGTCAGCCAGTGCAGCAGCCATTTTGCTTCCCAGCATGCCTCCCCACTAGTATGATATAAGTAGTTATGGGTGCGGCTGTTCGTTATTGTTCTCCACAGCAGGGGATCTTTGAGAACAATGGGTTTTTCAGGAGAACAAAAGAAAAGCTTGAGGAATGGAATGTTGAGAACAATGGCGTCCAGCGGCACACGCATTCTAGAGAACAATGACGACTATAACGCCACGTTTTTCTCGATAACAATGACATCCAGCCGCACACGTATTTGAGAATCTGCAACACTGGAATGTTCTATTATTTTGAATGAGTTAACCCTTAAAAGTATAAAAGTTGTGTATTTTACGTTTGAACGTAGTGGCGGTGCACCCCCCCTCCGTGGTTATCTACCGTTGTAAAAATAATAAGGGAGTAATGTATGATAATGTAAAATAATAGAGTTTAAGAGGTGGTCCGATAATGGAGGTCGTAAGAGGTTGAGGATGTATGAGGAGTTACGGACGGAGTAAGGACTGTTTCGTTGCTAACGTTATTAGTAAACTGTAGAATATTTAGAGACTGTCCGTATGCTGTTAGTTAGCAACAGCTACCAGACAGATTAGCATCAAAATATTAAAAATAATGTATTAATGGTATGTACGGTTGGAATGGTAACCAAGACTTGGTGGTGATGGATTGTATCATGGGTTAAAAAGAAGTTAACCCTAATACCGATGAATATATAGTTCATTTTCTATCGATACCATACAGGTAAACTGTTGAATATTTTGAAATTAATTTGATGTCGCTAACGTTATTAGAAAAACTATTTTTTGTCGAATATTTTGATTGACTTTTAACCGCCATAACGCACAAATTGTTTTTAAATACTTTGCAATAACGTCAATCGTTTTAGATACGATGGTTACAATGTGGTAATTATATCTCTGAGGGTACCGTTTATAGAATTGTATGTAGAGCGTTCTTATGCTAAAATGGTCTGATAGTAAACTGTAGAATATTTAGAGATTGCCTGTAAGCTGCTAGTAAGCAACAGCTACCAGTGGATTGTATCATGGGTTAAAAAAGTTAACCCTTTCACCGATGAATATATATCTCATTTTCATCGATACCATACAGGAAAACTGTTGAATATTTTGAAAATAATTTGACTGCCCGTGTCAGTTGAGGCGGAATGCTATAGTATTCCTCCTCAGTTGATATTGCTGGATGAGGGCGATGCTAGCATACTTGTTTACAAGGTATGCATGATGTACGAATATTTTGATAATTTGTTGCTGAATATTTTGATAATTTGAGTGGTAGCTGAATATTTTGATAATTGGTTGCTGAATATTATGATCGGTTGCTGAATATTTAGATTGGTTGCTGAATAAATTGATTGGTTGCTGAATATTTTGAAAACGATTTGACTGTGTAAATTTCTTATTAGGCGATGTTAGGTAAGAGAGAGGGGGTCTTATAACGGAGGTCGAAGGAGGAGGGAGGAATGCTATCTAGGCCAGCAAAATGTGTTCCCCAGTCATTTAATTTTCAAAAATCAAACACGTACACAGGAAGTTTTCCTATGCTATTATATAGATAGTGTTATCTATCGTATTTATGTCTCTAAAATGGCAGTCATTTAATTATTAAATTTCCAAAAATATGGACAAAATGCATTCCTTATCAATGGCAATGCATTAATCGACAGCGAACAATAGCGTACAAATGCCCATTTAGAACAGTAGCATCCATCGACCACTTTTGACGGATCAGAATGTGTGCTTGCGTATGCATGTGTGAAGCAGGTTATTTTATTTTTTGAACAGATAAAGAGTTCTCTTTCGAATGATTTGTGGGCCCTGAAAAGGGCCGTGTTTTGAGATAGGTCTCATTCTTCGCAGATCCGCACAGGCATGGTTGTCAGTTTGGTAACAAACTGCGACATGTTTGCTTTTTGTATATCAGTCGGAGTATCACCGATTACAGGATACCCATGTGGATACTGTTTGATTGGTAATTGACGATAACACTCCTTGCAGGTGTACACCATCTCTTTAGGTTCTGTTTTCTTGATCATACGCCTACAGACCCTCTCGTGTTTCGACCATCGGCATATGGTGTCGTGGATGTCGCTGGAACACCAACGAGACCACACATACCCAGTGTCTGATCCGTCAAAGTTTGTACTGCTGGCCATTTTAGCCAAATGTACATTAACATTTACATTTATACCACATCGCTCTACTACAAAAAAAAATATAAGGAATATCGCGTGAGATGAAATCTGACTGCCTAAGGTTATCTAACTACTCTGCAGTTACACATCCAACCACTTTGCGATGTTTAAACTGGAATGAGAAAATGGATTGAATTTGTACCGTTTATAGGAATATATGTACTGCGGCCGCAAATCCGGACATGTACGCATGCATTTTGGCGTGTATGTGTGTTCAGGCATGTACATACACTTGGTGCCATCCGCAACACGATCCCGTAAATCCGCAACATACGCCCACAAAGCCGCAACATGCGGACCGCATGCGTCTGCACATGTACGCATACATTTTGGCGTGTATGCGTTTCCAAGCATGTACATATACTTGTTGCCATCCGCATCATACGCCCGCAATCCGCAACATATGCCCACAATCCGCAACATGCGCCCGCAATCCGCAACATACACCCGCAAATCCGCAAATGCGGCCCGCATGCGGCCGCACATGTATGCATGCATTTTGGCGTGTATGCGTGTTCAGGCATGTGCACATGGTTATTGCCATCCACAACACACACCCACAAATCCGCATCATGCGCCCGCAAATCCGCAACATACGCCCGCAAATCCGCAACACGCGCCCGCATGCGGTCGCACATGTATGCATGCATTTTGGCGTGTATGCGTGTTCAGACATGTACTTCCACTTGGTGCCATCCGCAACACGCGCCCGCAAATCCGCAAAACATTTTAGCCGAATGTACATTAACATTTACATTTATACTACATCGCTCTACTACAAAAAAAAAATGTAAGGAATATCGCATGAGATGACTAGCGTCCTATCAAAATCTGTCGCGTACTGGCCTACATATAATGACACATACATGCAGGCGAAAATCTTGGATATGTTCATGGGCTAGACGCTATGTATCAGTTTGTTAAATGGTTTATGCGCATAAAAATCTGTGCGCATTAAAAAAGTATCCAGGGAAATATGTTTTCTCTGACCACCTCGTTATTGTACATTATATACGTTATTTAATCCTTCAATTTGTATGCAAATGCGTTAACCTTCATCTAAAACCCTCAAAACTAAGCGGCTTCCTACCAGTCATTTAATTTTTTTAACAGAGAGCAAAGTACATCTCTATGCGGGTAATATATAGCTAAGCCAAGCGATGTTGTATGCATAATATTATATAGATAATAATCATGCATCTCGTATTTAAGGTGTGCTCTTTAAAGCGGCAGTCATTTAATTATTAAATTTTAAAAATTGTTATAAAAATAGTGGGAACAATGCCCAACGTCGTCATCATTGACGAATAATGACGAGCACCCTTGTATCGTTTAACGTATTAGGTGGTCGATGCGGTCCCTTGTGGTTGTAGTAAAAAAGTATTTTGAAACTAAGCAGAATCGTGGCTTCCTATGTCAAATTGTCGCATTGAACAGCACTTTTAAGAGTTTGTGCGCACGAATGTGCTAGTGCGAATTGTAGCTTCCTATGTCAAATTAGTATCAAAACTATTCGCTTAAGCTACCAATGCGCCATGATATAGGTTTGAAAAATCAGAAAATAACATCACTGGAATGAGTGTAGAGGTGGTCGCATAATTGAGGTCGAACGAATTAGGAGGAGGAGGGATGATGTACGCTAGCGCGGTGCTGCTTGGCACGAGGGATGAGGTATACTAGCGTACATGTTTACAAGGCCTACAATGCACGTTGTACGAATATTTTGAAAATAATTTGACTGAGGTGTTAGCGACAACTTTCTATCAAATCATTTCCATGATATTTAGTGAATATTTTGAAAATAATTTGACAGTCTGCATCAACTTTTGCTCAAATCGTTTCCATAATATTTTGCTAGGAAGTAGATCCCTGGAATGTCTGAAACACCTCGCCAGTCAGCCAGTTATAGGTAATAAACTAGGAAAAATTACCATGTCTGGGTACACACAGTATGAATGCATTATGAGTACCTAGTCAATGAGACCCCCGACAACAAAAATAATACATTATTAATACATTGCGACCGCAATCACCTACTACCAATACCGACCATCACCACCATCATCACCACCATCACCATCCCTCTATAACCATCAGCATCACTACCCACTAAGCACCAGCACCCACCACCAAGCATTAACCCCACCACCATCATCCACCACAACACCTATTTTCATCAACCGCCAACCCCACCACCGCCACCACCACCAACAGCATCAGCACTCCGATTTGTATATCGAGGGATGTGGGGGACCCGGCTGGGAAGCTACAATCATCAAACACACGCATAAAGAACCAATGTTTTATTTGTATCCATATTTTCACATTGAAGTAAATATTACATATGATAAAAACGTATAGTTGTAGTAGCATAAACAAATAGTCAATGTTCTGGAGATACATTTATCGATGACTGATTCCTTATGGATCAGATCTATCACTGACAGAATCATCACCATTATCCTCAGCATCTAGATAGTTCCTTATGTACTTCTTGGTCAGAAACTCTCATTTTCGAAAGGCTGAGAAGACTGCTTCATCGTATGCGTACCCCTCGTCGATAAAATCTTTAATTTCCTGATGAATTATTTTAATGAGCGTAGAGTTCTGTAATCTTCTCGACTGGAGCATTATGTCTATACACTTTGTAAATAAAGCATCAGCATATACGGAAATAGGCACATTGCCTACACCATGCAGGTCTGTGTCCACTTCGCCATCCTCATCTTCTAAACCTGATTGATCAGTGTCTAAGACCTGCTTAATATTTTGGAATATGGTAAATAGTTCCTCATTGCCTATGTCTTCTTTTTCATCTTCACCTTCATCTTCACTCTCAGTCTCCACTGAGTCATTACCGGCTTCACTCTCCGACTCCACTGGCGCATCATCTTCACTCTTCATCTCTGTCATTTCTTCATCTTCACTGTCTAGATTTTCGCTATCTTCAGCATTACGGAATCGGATCTTATGCCGCTTCAGGTCATTTGACCTATTAAAAGTTGAACCACATTCAAAACATTTATGTCTCGGCATATTGATTATAGGATAAATCTAGCAAGTATTCAAGTTCCAAGGTTCTTCAAAGGAATCTGACTGCCTTACTACTCTGCAGTTACACGTCCAACCACTTTGCGATGTTTAAACGGGAATGAGAAAAGGGATTGAATTTGCACCATTTATAGGATTATATGTACTGCGGCCGCAAATCCGCAATATGCGCCCGCAAATCCGCAACATGCACCCGCAATCCGCATCATGTGCCCGCAATCCGCAACATATGCCTGCAAATCCGCAAATGCGGCCCGCACGCGGCCGCACATGTATGCATGCATTTTGGCGTGTATGCGTGTTCAGGCATGTACATACACTTGGTGCCATCCACAACACACACCCGCAAATCCGCATCATGCGCCCGCAAATCCGCAACATACACCCGCAAATCTGCATCATACGCCCGCAATCCACAACACATGCCCGCAATCCGCATCATGCGCCCGCAATCCGCAACATATGCCCGCAAATGCGGCCCATATGCGGCCGCACATGTATGCATGCATTTTGGCGTGTATGCGTGTTCAGGCATGTATATACACTTGGTGCCAGCCACAACACACACCCGCAAATCCACATCATGCGCCCGCAAATCCGCAACAGACGCCCGCAAATCCGCATCATATGCCCGCAATCCGCAACACACGCCCGCAATTCGCATCATGCGCCCGCAATCCGCAACATACGCCCACAAATCCGCAAATGCGGCCCGCATGCGGCCGCACATGTATGCATGCATTTTGGCGTGTATGCGTTTTCAAGCATGTACATATACTTGTTGCCATCCGCATCATACGCCCGCAATCCGCAACATATGCCCACAATCCGCAACATGTGCCCGCAATCCGCAACATACACCCGCAAATCCGCAAATGCGGCCCGCATGCGGCCGCACATGTATGCATGCATTTTGGCGTGTATGCGTGTTCAGGCATGTGCACATGGTTATTGCCATCCACAACACACACCCACAAATCCGCATCATGCGCCCGCAAATCCGCAACATACGCCCGCAAATCCGCAACACGCGCCCGCATGCGGTCGCACATGTATGCATGCATTTTGGCGTGTATGCGTGTTCAGACATGTACTTCCACTTGGTGCCATCCGCAACACGCGCCCGCAAATCCGCAAAACATTTTAGCCGAATGTACATTAACATTTACATTTATACTACATCGCTCTACTACAAAAAAAAAATGTAAGGAATATCGCATGAGATGACTAGCGTCCTATCAAAATCTGTCGCGTACTGGCCTACATATAATGACACATACATGCAGGCGAAAATCTTGGATATGTTCATGGGCTAGACGCTATGTATCAGTTTGTTAAATGGTTTATGCGCATAAAAATCTGTGCGCATTAAAAAAGTATCCAGGGAAATATGTTTTCTCTGACCACCTCGTTATTGTACATTATATACGTTATTTAATCCTTCAATTTGTATGCAAATGCGTTAACCTTCATCTAAAACCCTCAAAACTAAGCGGCTTCCTACCAGTCATTTAATTTTTTTAACAGAGAGCAAAGTACATCTCTATGCGGGTAATATATAGCTAAGCCAAGCGATGTTGTATGCATAATATTATATAGATAATAATCATGCATCTCGTATTTAAGGTGTGCTCTTTAAAGCGGCAGTCATTTAATTATTAAATTTTAAAAATTGTTATAAAAATAGTGGGAACAATGCCCAACGTCGTCATCATTGACGAATAATGACGAGCACCCTTGTATCGTTTAACGTATTAGGTGGTCGATGCGGTCCCTTGTGGTTGTAGTAAAAAAGTATTTTGAAACTAAGCGGAATCGTGGCTTCCTATGTCAAATTGTCGCATTGAACAGCACTTTTAAGAGTTTGTGCGCACGAATGTGCTAGTGCGAATTGTAGCTTCCTATGTCAAATTAGTATCAAAACTATTCGCTTAAGCTACCAATGCGCCATGATATAGGTTTGAAAAATCAGAAAATAACATCACTGGAATGAGTGTAGAGGTGGTCGCATAATTGAGGTCGAACGAATTAGGAGGAGGAGGGATGATGTACGCTAGCGCGGTGCTGCTTGGCATGAGGGATGAGGTATACTAGCGTACATGTTTACAAGGCCTACAATGCACGTTGTACGAATATTTTGAAAATAATTTGACTGAGGTGTTAGCGACAACTTTCTATCAAATCATTTCCATGATATTTAGTGAATATTTTGAAAATAATTTGACAGTCTGCATCAACTTTTGCTCAAATCGTTTCCATAATATTTTGCTAGGAAGTAGATCCCTGGAATGTCTGAAACACCTCGCCAGTCAGCCAGTTATAGGTAATAAACTAGGAAAAATTACCATGTCTGGGTACACACAGTATGAATGCATTATGAGTACCTAGTCAATGAGACCCCCGACAACAAAAATAATACATTATTAATACATTGCGACCGCAATCACCTACTACCAATACCGACCATCACCACCATCATCACCACCATCACCATCCCTCTATAACCATCAGCATCACTACCCACTAAGCACCAGCACCCACCACCAAGCATTAACCCCACCACCATCATCCACCACAACACCTATTTTCATCAACCGCCAACCCCACCACCGCCACCACCACCAACAGCATCAGCACTCCGATTTGTATATCGAGGGATGTGGGGGACCCGGCTGGGAAGCTACAATCATCAAACACACGCATAAAGAACCAATGTTTTATTTGTATCCATATTTTCACATTGAAGTAAATATTACATATGATAAAAACGTATAGTTGTAGTAGCATAAACAAATAGTCAATGTTCTGGAGATACATTTATCGATGACTGATTCCTTATGGATCAGATCTATCACTGACAGAATCATCACCATTATCCTCAGCATCTAGATAGTTCCTTATGTACTTCTTGGTCAGAAACTCTCATTTTCGAAAGGCTGAGAAGACTGCTTCATCGTATGCGTACCCCTCGTCGATAAAATCTTTAATTTCCTGATGAATTATTTTAATGAGCGTAGAGTTCTGTAATCTTCTCGACTGGAGCATTATGTCTATACACTTTGTAAATAAAGCATCAGCATATACGGAAATAGGCACATTGCCTACACCATGCAGGTCTGTGTCCACTTCGCCATCCTCATCTTCTAAACCTGATTGATCAGTGTCTAAGACCTGCTTAATATTTTGGAATATGGTAAATAGTTCCTCATTGCCTATGTCTTCTTTTTCATCTTCACCTTCATCTTCACTCTCAGTCTCCACTGAGTCATTACCGGCTTCACTCTCCGACTCCACTGGCGCATCATCTTCACTCTTCATCTCTGTCATTTCTTCATCTTCACTGTCTAGATTTTCGCTATCTTCAGCATTACGGAATCGGATCTTATGCCGCTTCAGGTCATTTGACCTATTAAAAGTTGAACCACATTCAAAACATTTATGTCTCGGCATATTGATTATAGGATAAATCTAGCAAGTATTCAAGTTCCAAGGTTCTTCAAAGGAATCTGACTGCCTTACTACTCTGCAGTTACACGTCCAACCACTTTGCGATGTTTAAACGGGAATGAGAAAAGGGATTGAATTTGCACCATTTATAGGATTATATGTACTGCGGCCGCAAATCCGCAATATGCGCCCGCAAATCCGCAACATGCACCCGCAATCCGCATCATGTGCCCGCAATCCGCAACATACGCCTGCAAATCCGCAAATGCGGCCCGCACGCGGCCGCACATGTATGCATGCATTTTGGCGTGTATGCGTGTTCAGGCATGTACATACACTTGGTGCCATCCACAACACACACCCGCAAATCCGCATCATGCGCCCGCAAATCCGCAACATACACCCGCAAATCTGCATCATACGCCCGCAATCCGCAACACATGCCCGCAATCCGCATCATGCGCCCGCAATCCGCAACATATGCCCACAAATGCGGCCCATATGCGGCCGCACATGTATGCATGCATTTTGGCGTGTATGCGTGTTCAGGCATGTATATACACTTGGTGCCAGCCACAACACACACACGCAAATCCACATCATGCGCCCGCAAATCCGCAACAGACGCCCGCAAATCCGCATCATATGCCCGCAATCCGCAACACACGCCCGCAATTCGCATCATGCGCCCGCAATCCGCAACATACGCCCACAAATCCGCAAATGCGGCCCGCATGCGGCCGCACATGTATGCATGCATTTTGGCGTGTATGCGTGTTCAGGCATGTACATACACTTGGTGCCATCCGCAACATACGCCTGCAAATCCGCATCATGCGCCCGCAATCCGCAACATACGCCCGCAAATCCGCAACACGCGCCCGCATGCGGCCGCACATGTATGCATGCATTTTGGCGTGTATGCGTGTTCAGGCATGTACATACACTTGGTGCCATCCGCAACATACGCCCGCAAATCCGCATCATGCGCCCGCAATCCGCAATATACGCCTGCAAATTCACAACATGCGGACCGCATGCATTCGCACATGTCCGTATACATTTTAGCCAGTAGAGCCAGTCATTCCGCTGAAAAATTTTCAAAAAGTCTTCTGGCGCACGCATGCGCGCAAGGGCGCACACCGCGGCACTCACGCATGCACAAGGGTACAACGTATAACTAGCAGTATCGTGTAGTAGCATCTGTTCATATGAGCGTGACCTATATTAAACCCTCATGACATACCCTCTCCAACCTACATACCATTTTTCAGACACCGCGCTCTCACACAGTACGTCCACAATGTCTAGACAAATGGATAGCTGTCAGAGTCAGTCATTCCGATGATAAATTTTCAAAAATAGTCTTCTCTAGTGCTGCAAGTATGAATATTAAGAAATTCGCTATGGGTTGTCGGGTGGGTGGGTGTTGGTGGTGGGTTTAATGCCTGGTGTTGGGTGTAGGTCGTAGTGTTGCACGCAGGCACCTACGCACAACGTATAACTAGCAGTATCGCGTATTAGCACGTGTGCATACGAGCGAGACCTTTATTAAATCCTCATGACCCTCTCCAACCTATATGCCATTTTTTCAAACACAGAGCTCTCACACATTCCGACCACAATGTCTAGATAAATGGATAGCTGTCAGAATCAGTCATTCCGGTGATAAATTTTCAAAAATAGTCTTCTCTAAGGATGCAAGTATGAATATGAGGAAATTCGCTATGGGTTGGCGGGTGCGTGGGTGGTGGTGGTGGTGGGGTTAATGCATTTTCAAAAATAGTCTTCTCTAAGGATGCAAGTATGAATATGAAGAAATTCGCTATGGGTTGGCGGGTGCATGGGTGATAGTGTTGGTGGGGTTAATGCATGGTGTTGTGTGTAGGTCGTAGTGGTGATGGTGGTGGTGGGTGTTGACGATGATAATGGTGGTTGATGGCGGTTGTTTGCCGGCGCAATGCCTAGACAAATGGATAGCCTGCGGTGCCAGTCATTCTGATAATAAATTTTCAAAAATAGTCTTCTCTTGTACTACAAATATGAATATGAAGAAAATGGACATTTTCTTGAAGAAATTCGAGGGTTAAAAGGGTTAAGAAAGTCTCTAGCGTCCATGTAATGGCGCAACACGAGGTGGTCGCTTAGGGCAGGACTGAATTATATAGTAAAAAACATGGTCATAACGTATCACTGCTCTGTAGCCAAAAGGATATATTTATATTTGAAGTAAACGGTCATCTATGATTATGCTACTACGCTCAAAATGTTGCTCTTAATTGTCGTATCTTTAAGCGTCGGTGAGCGGGCGTTATTATCGATTTTCACAAACTCTCGGCGAGGACATTGTAATATCCCGTGCTTAGAACGAGACGGGTGGTATATTCTTATAGTATTCCTTAACACATGACATGTTTGTATCTCGATTTAAGATTGAACTTGGTGCTTTAACATTCTTTCGTTATTAACACGTGCCGTGTTTGTAACTCGATTAAGGACCGATCCCACGGCTATTCAAGATGTATGGATAAATCATACGCACCAAATATCTTTTTAGCATAAGTACGCTCGACATACAATTCTATAAATGGAACCCTCAGAGACATAATGACTACATTTTAACCATAGTATCTAAAACGTCTGATGTTATTACAAAGTATTTAAAAACAATTTGTGCGTAATGCCGGTTAAAATTCAATCAAAATATTCAACAAAAATAGTTTTACTAATAACGTTAACAACGTCAAATTAATTTCAAAATATTCAACAGTTTTCCTGTATGGTATCGATGAAAATGAGATATATATATTCATTGGTGAAAGGGTTAACTTTTTTAACCCATGATACAATCCAATGAATCCATCACCACCAAGTCTTGGTTACCATTCCAACCGTAGATACCATTAATACATTATTTTTAATATTTTGTTACTAACCTGTCTGGTAGCTGTTGCTTACTAACAGCTTACGGACAGTCTCTAAATATTCTACAGTATACTAATAACGTTAGCGACGAAACAGTCAAATTATTTTCAAACATCAATACCGTAATTCCTCATACATCCTCAACCTCATACGACCTCCGTTATCGGACCACCTCTTAAACTCTATTATTTTACTAGTATCAATACCGACGATAATGGGCATCTGTACGCTATTGTTCGCGGTCGATTAATGCATTGCCATTGACAAGGAATGCATTTTGTCCATATTTTTGAAAATTTAATAATTAAATGACTGCCATTTTAGAGACATAAATACGATAGATAACACTATCTATATAATAGCATAGGAAAACTTCCTGTGTACGTGTCTGATTTTTGAAAATTAAATGACTGGGGAACACATTTTGCTGGCCTAGATAGCATTCCTCCCTCCTCCTTCGACCTCCGTTATAAGACCCCCTCTCTCTTACCTAACATCGCCTAATAAGAAATCTACACAGTCAAATCGTTTTCAAAATATTCAGCAACCAATCAATTTATTCAGCAACCAATCTAAATATTCAGCAACCGATTATCATAATATTCAGCAACCAATTATCAAAATATTCAGCTACCACTCAAATTATCAAAATATTCAGCAACAAATTATCAAAATATTCGTACATCATGCATACCTTGTAAACAAGTACGCTAGCATCGCCCTCATCCAGCAATATCAACTGAGGAGGAATACTATAGCATTCCGCCTCAACTGACACGGGCAGTCAAATTATTTTCAAAATATTCAACAGTTTTCCTGTATGGTATCGATGAAAATGAGATATATATTCATCGGTGAAAGGGTTAACTTTTTTAACCTATGATACAATCCACTGGTAGCTGTTGCTTACTAACAGCTTACAGGCAATCTCTAAATATTCTACAGTTTACTATCAGACCACTCGGCCGGCCGGCATTGCATTCATTCTCACACTCCTCAACCTCCTCCTCCTCCCACGACCTCCGTTATCGGACCACCTCTTAAACTCTATTATTTTACATTATCATACATCATCTCTTATTATTTTTACAACGGTAGATAACCACGGAGGGGGGACCGCCGCCACTACGTTCAAACGTAAAATACACAACTTTTATACTTTTAAGGGTTAACTCATTCAAAATAATAGAACATTCCAGTGTTGCAGATTCTCAAATACGTGTGCGGCTTGACGTCATTGTTATCGAGAAAAACGTGTGCCGCTGGACGCCATTGTTCTCTAGAATGCGTGTGCCGCTGGACGCCATTGTTCTCAACATTCCATTCCGCAAGCTTTTCTTTTGTTCTCCTGAAAAACCCATTGTTCTCGAAGACCCCCTGCTGTGGAGAACAATAGCAGCCAGCCCCACCCATAACTACTGATATAATGCTTCTATAAATACACCATCACCTAATGATGCCTACTGCTATATTGGTGCTACCCCGTTCACTAGCTCACCGGGTACTTTCAAATATACAATCAATTTCACTGAGGTTTTACACCCATAAATATAAAATGTCCGCGGGGGTCATGACTCCCCACCTACAATCCCATATCTACACCTTGTAAATACCAACTCAAATAGTATAGTAACGCTTTATCCCTCATATCAGGCGAAAACGGTTTCTGTATTGGTCTTGCGAAACGTTCATTCGCAGACCAAGCGAAGACTATTTTTGAAATTTACGAATATCGAGCCAGTCATTCCAGTGATAAATTTTTTTAAATAGTCTTCTCTTGGTCTGCAAATAGACATTTTCTATGAGTAAATTAAAATTAAAATTTGGTTGCCCTGCGGTAAAAGTGTTTGCCCCAGATCGGGGGAACGTGTAATGTTCGTGGCCTGTAAGCGTCTAGCATGAAACAGGTTCCCGTTTTGTATTCACTCATTGTTTACATAAAACATATGAGGGAAAGTATTTTACAGTTCATATTTTGGTGGTAGATATTAATTACGCATTTCATATTTGTTAGGACTTATTAACTTATCTCATTATTACTTGAAGATTTAACAGACCATCAATATCTGTTATTAATTCTATGTACAGCGAGTTATCGCATTAACATTGTTTAAGATTATGTAAAAGAGAAATATACGCAGGGAATTTAAATAAAGCAGGCATAATTTTATGAGGTTCCAAATCACGGGTTATACCTTTCACTTCGCATTAATACGATATTTACAGAAATTGATTAAAACATCCCTGTTGCATATTGAAAGGAGCCCTTTTGTTTTTGCTATTGTATGATTGGTAGTGTAGCACTCAAGGATATATTTTTATCTTTCCGTATTATATTTGGCACATGCAAAATGTGCAATGCATCCTTTACACAGTTAAATATATCACAAAGAAGTTCGCTCCTTTCGGTTCCCGTCCACTTCCCAGTCTCAGAAACATAACGCAACGTGAACCGACAATGTGGGGGGGGGGATCATTCGTTAGGATCTAAGAAGCGTTATCTTAAATGCAACAATTTTATTTCTCCATGTTTTGTGTAATTCTGCGTCACACCCTATTTAACATGGAAATGGTCTGGCAATTAGTTTTGGTTGTCCAAATTCACTTTTAAGATGACCCAACCCATACAAAATACTATTCACGTGCTAGATAGCATATAGCAGGTATGGCCGGGCCTCTTACTATTGTGCATATGAACCTGAGAACTGACAGATCATCTACTCTGTAAGACATTTTCAATTGATAAACACCACAATTCGCCGGTGTTGGGGTCGATCGATAGCCGAACTCCCTGACTATTAATTTCCAGAAAACTATACAGGTAAGCTGTTGAATAAGTTGAAACTAACTTGACTGTGCGCTGTTGCTGCCAATCAAATTAGTTTTAAAATATTCAACAACATATTTATTAAATAGTAAGGCCATACAATTCGTACAACAACGCATACTCCGTCATTAATTAAGCTTTCGTGTCCAACTTGTCTACGACATTCATGACGTCATTGATTATGACGTCATCCTAGACGTCGCGTGGTTGATTATGACGTCATAAGATAGATGGATAAACTGTAAAGGTTCATTGTCGATCGTTGTCTTTGGTAACTATTTTCTCGTTGGATCGCACACGGCGATGCCATTGTTAGTGTAAACATTGCCGATACATGGGTATACACCGCAATGGACCTTTTCACCGTATCCATCCATCATATGACGTCATAATCAACTACGTGACGTGTAGTCACACTCAATGACGTCATGAATGGCGTAGATAAGTACGTCACGAGCGCATAATTGAAGACGGACTATGTGTTGTTGTACGAATGGTATGACTTTTACTATCCAATAAATATCCTGTTGAATATTTTGAAACTAATTTGACTGGGCGCTGTTGCTGCCATACTTACCTGTGTAGTTTTCAGGAAATTGATAGTCAGGGCGTTCGAAGATCGATCAATCCAAACACGGCGAAGATGTGGGTGGAGCTTAGCTAGAGGTGGGCGGGGCATAGCTAAAACTGGAAAGGGCTATTAATAATAGTCATATATGCGTTGTGTTGCTGAGAGAACGTATTGACAATGCCGCGTCTAATTCGAGCTGTAAGATGTTGATGTGATGGGAGCAACAGCTTACAGATACGCCATCTTCGAAAGATGAACCAAATCTTAAACGCGTATGATTTAGCCATACCCAGCAATGGACTTTCTAATTGAGGTGACGGTGCCAATGTCAATAATAATTAATAATTAAAAGCGCCAGCATCGATTACGTGTATAAGTAGAAACATGGGAGCGGGATTAAGCAGCACACCGCCGATAATTGCCAATCAGTTTAACAGCTATCCTCGTTCTGGTTAGATCCAAATGATTGATTAGTCGAGACCAAGGGATATGGTGGTATGACATGGAGAAATTACACGGCGTACTGCAATTAGATTTCTTGTGAGTAAGCGTGTCTAACTTAAACGTAGCTGCTGTCCTTGTCGTTGTCATCATCAACGTCAAAAACCTTCCTCTGCCTCCTCCTCCTTCTCCTCCTCCTCCTCCTCCTCTGCCTCTCCCTCTTCCTCATCCTCCGCCTACTCGCCCCCATCCTCCTCGTCTTTCTCCTCCTTCGCCTCCGCCTCCTCCTCCTCCTCATACTCGCCCTTCTCCTCCTCGTCCTTCTCCTTCTCCGCCTCCTCCTCATCCTCCTCCTCCTCCCCCCCCCCCCTCCTCATCCTCCACATACTCATCCTCCTCCTCTTCCTCCTCCTCCTCCTCTTCCTCCCCCATCTTCATCGTCACCATTATAGGGTCATCAGCAACACTGACATCGTCATCGCCGACGGCGGCGACAATGGTGGTGGGTACGATGACAGCCACAGCAACAGCAGCGGTAGCGATGACGGTGGTGCTCGCGTTCGCGTCGGCGGGGGCAGCAGCAGCAGCGGTAGTGGCGGTGGTCGCACCGGTGGTCACACTTGCGGCGGCGATGGTAGCGGCAGCAGACGTAGCGGCGGTGACGGCCGTCGCGCTCGCGGTGGCGGAGTAAACAGCCGCAGAACAGCAGCAGCAGCAGCAGCAGTAGCAGCAGCAGCAGCAGCAGCAGCAGCAGCAGCAGCAGCAGCAGCAGCAGCAGCAGCAGCATAATATCATGAACATCAACATCTTCCATAGCATCTGTAGGCAACAGTACTAAGATCATTATTTTTCAGGCATATGGAAATGTAAACTTGTGTTTACTAAATATTATATGTTGTTATTTCACGGGTGCTCGATATTGTTCAGCAATGCGCAGGTGCACGAATGAGTGTTCGATGCCGGCATTCTTTCATACGCAATGTGACTACTAAGACGTGCTTGCGCGCAGTTTATGATTCTGATTCTACAGTTCTCCCATGTTACTTTCGTCTACGAAAGACAAAGATACAGGTATGACATGTTTGACTTGAAAAGAATGTGCAAGTATTACCCCCCCCCCCCCCCGTGAACATGCTAATTCAGGCATGGTCATGTGGACCGTGCATAACAGCAGTAGTTAATAATAATTTGTATTGCCTTGGCGGGGCTTAATAAAATATACACCTGTGCAAAAGTTAAGCACCACCCTATTTTTACGCACATGCGAGGGTATATTCATGTGCTATGAAGAAAGCAATAACATAAACATTTATGTACCCATCCATCTTAGTGCAAGAGGTAATAATGCAACTAGAGGAATGCTGATTATGATGGTGGGGAAACACTGTGTGTTTTTGTTTGAACTTGAAAACGAGGCCTGAATATGGTTACGTTGACACAACTGACAACTATTGCCCTACAGTTGACACACGTGGCTAGATTGTCATTAATGGTGTCTGAAAACGAAGTTTAACACCTGTGCACGAGTTTGAGACTGTCATTATTAATACCGGGTATATCCACCTTGTGCCTGGATGACGGCCTGGACACGACGTCTCATGCTGGTCACCAACCGACTGATACGCCATTGTGGTATTCGTTGCCATTCAAGATGGAGTGCGTCTGTTAATTCCTGTAGGTTCTGTACAGGAGGATCCCTCCTTCTCACCATGTTTCCCAGAATGTCCCAGATATGCTCAATAGGGTTCATGTCAGGGCTCCTTGCTGGCCATGGTAGGGTTTCGATGGCATTCTGGCGGAGGTATTCATGCACAGCTCTAGCACGATGTGGTCGGGCGTTGTCATCCATGAATATAGGGTGGGTTCCAGGTGCATGATTTACAAAATGAGGGACCACAACTCTATCCAGTATGGAATCTTGATATCTTTGTCCATTTAGTGTTCCAGGTACAGTCAACAGATCCAGCTTACAATCAAATGAGATGCACCCCCATATCATAACGGAACCTCCACCAAATGGAACTTCTTCCATGATGTTACGTTGGTCGTACGCCGTGCGTCTGGACCTCCATACACGAGTTCGACCATCTGTGGCATGAAGCAGGAACAGACTTTCATCGGACCAGTGTACCCGTCTCCAGGATCTCATGTTCCAGTGTTTTCTTTCGTTGCACCACCTCAGACGCTCCTCTTTGTGGTGTGCAGTGAGGAGAGGACGTCTGACAGGTCTCCTAGCTTTCATGCCAGCAGCATACAGTCTCCTTTTGACGGTAGACATTGACACTCTATTGCGCGTTTCCCATTGCTGGCTGAACACTCTGCTGTTGGTGAATGGAGATCTCCTAACAAGGCGTACTAGGGCTCGATCATCACGGGCAGTAGTCTTCTTCGGACTTCCAGATCTAGGCCTGTCCTTCACCTCGTTAGTTTGCCCATGTTTTGCAATCAAACGACTGATTACAGTATGGTTAATGTTCAGCTGTCTGCCAATCTCTCTGCATGACATACCAGTGGTATGCATGCCTATGATTTGCCATTTCACACGATCACTTAACCTTCGTCTTGCCATAGCGGTTCACAATCAAGAGCTAATTCTCTCTTTACAAATAAACCACGGTCATGAACACAAAATTCCTAATCTTGTCGCCTAAATCTGTATGTAATGTTCTACAGCTCAAACTGGACTTTTACATAACTGAACACGTGTGCTGTTTCCCGCCACGCACGGACATCAAGCGGCGTGAAGTAATGCATGCATGTGCATTTCGTACTTGGAATTATGTCAGCTAACGCGGGGACAAAAAGTATATCAGCCTAGTTGTACCATCATGTTTCTACGTTCTATTGTTTTTGCTGGTGCTTAACTTTTGCACAGGTGTATATATTTCAAATAATGAGCCAACATACATTTCGAGAGATTTGTAATGACTTTGCTCGCCACTCGACGGCTCACGGAATCTCCAGAGTATCACGGCCCCAGCGTTCTGTCAGATTTGCAATTTGGTCGCTGGGTTGCTTAGCGGCATTCTGTTTACTTATGTTTAGTCTAGTCACCATAACAAAGGAATATCTGCAGTCTCCTAAAATGACAAACACGCAATTAGTTGACGAAGCAATTCGCTTTCCCTTGGTGACAGTTTGCAATCTAAAGAACTACGACGTCCATTTGCTTCATGACGCTCTTCTGGAAATAGATCGAATTAATGCCACATCCGCTAGTGACTACATGGAACAAGTGCACCTATTAGACATAATGCTTTCTAATAATGACAGCGTACTAGAAAAGACAATGTTGAAGACTCTTTTACGGACATCAGCTCAACAACTGCTTTTGAACCGCTATCTGCATGACTCGAATAACATAACAAATGATTTGAAATCTTATCTCAAAAACAACTTTTATATTTCTGGTCATCGCGTACTTGCAACTACACCAAAAGAACGTGTCAGAGATATTAGCACGATCAGCTCCAAGTTTATTGCCGCGTGTAAATTTCAGTATAAAGAATGTAGTTATCAAAATTTCGATCTTTATTTCTCATCCGACTTTTTTAATTGTTATAGTTTCAACAGGTCACGCTTGTTTAGCTCACCTAAAACCTATATGACAGGATCCAGTGGAGGGCTGTTGCTTCAGCTATTTGTGCCGTCATTCTCCATTTTCCAAAAACCTTTAAATAACATGGCTGGAATTCGGGGCCCATACGAGAATGGCCACAGTGGAGACGGTGTTAGGGTGATGGTACATTCTGACCTGGAGATACCAGATTTGGACCATAAAGGGTTCGATATTCCAGCTGGCTTTTCAGGTTCAACATCATTGCGAATTACACGGTTTAACCGGATGAAGACAGACGAAGACCCTTGCATCAAGATTACTGATGAAAATAGAGATAATATTCAATATTCACAAAGCCTATGCCGTAAGAGATGTTTACAACAATATACGTTAGAAATATGTGGTTGTCTCGACACGTCGCTTCCAAGTGATGGGTTCGAAAATCATTCATTTTGTATATCTCAGGAAACTATCCCCGATATGTGTTTTAATGGAACAGCGTTTTTCTCTGAGGATGGGATCTGCAGACATGCATTTGCTTGCTACATAGAACACATTTCCTGTCAGAGGAATCTAGTGAATGATATGTTTGACCTGTTTCATGCAGGTACTTGTATATGCCCGTCTCTGTGTACGGAATATGTATATGACAACCAGATTGGTCTATCTCGCTGGCCATCGCGTATGAACAATTTAGACGTCCGAGACGGATTTGTCTCATCCGGATTCTTTAATAAATTTTCTAGTTCTGAAAGAGAAATCTACTTCTCCCGTCTCCTAAATGGAACGGCACAAGATGTGGCTGACTTTATGCGTGAAGGACATTTCATTCAGCTCAATGTATTTCTCTCTGATGTCACCGTGATGAATGTCATAGAAATACCTCGTTATCAATTCATGCAAATTGTTTCAGATATTGGCGGACAGCTGGGTCTGTGGATGGGCATATCTATAATCACGATCACGGAGTTCCTATCGTTTCTCTTCTCCTTGATAAAATGGTTTTTAAACAAAAATGATAATTTTCTGTTTCCACAGTTACGTGTTAAAGATTCGTCTGGTAATAACCAGGAGAAACCCACGGGCTGACAGTTCGTCAATATAACACTTATCGAATCTTTGACCCAATGTGTGCATAGCGTCATTATACGTAGAAAGTGATCCATTTCTAGGAGACTCCATCCAATTTCTAGTTGATTTCTGTCATGACTTTGTCTGTGTTGGAATGTATTTGCGATGTTGAAACAAAAATTCTCAAAATTTAGATATCAAAGTTCTTATACGGGTAAGATGTTAGATTACATGTATTTTCAAACATATTTGACTCGGACTGGTGGGGCAAATTGGCGGCAACAACGCCCAGTCAAATTAGTTTCAAACTATTCATCATAATCTTTAGTAAATTCTAAATTCACGAAAGTCTTGCAATTCATATACGTTCGTGACGTCCTTTAAGATATTCGTGAAGGAGCTACGTCATTTTGATTGTGATGTCAGCTACCAGGTGACAGATCGGATCCTTTCATTATTCATGTGTTAATGCCGTTTTGCACATTAATATATATGTCAGTGATTCTTTCAATCTGTATCTTGTCAGTGTATTAGTCAAACACGTCTCTGTCTGTCTGTCTGTCTGTCTGCCTGTCTGTCTGTCTGTCTGTCTGTCTGTCTGTCTGTCTATCTGTCTGTCTGCCTGCCTGCCTGCCTGCCTGCCTGCCTGCCTGCCTGCCTGTCTGTCTGTCTGTCGGTCGGTCGGTCGGTCGGTCGGTCTTTCTGTCTTTCTGTCTGTCTGTCGGTCGGTCGGTCGGTCGGTTGGTCGGTCGGTCGGTTGGTCTGTCGGTCGGTCTGGTGGTCGGTCGGTCGGTATGTCACTCACTCCGCCTCGGTCATTGTCTCTTCCCATTTCTCCTCGCTCCCTCCCATCACTCCCTCCCTCCTTCCACCCATACATCCCTCGCTCTCTAACTGCCTCTCTTAATCATTCCTTCTTTCCCTCCCTCCCTCTCCCCTCTCCCACCCCTCGTTCTCTCTCCCATCCTCGTCTCTCTTTCCCTCACTTACTCCTCCCCCTCTCTCTCTCTCTCTCTCTCTCTCTCTCTTTCTCTCTCTCTCTCTCTCTCTCTCTCTCTCTCTCTCTCTCTCTCAACAGCACCCAATCAGATTAATCTCAATAGACATTAGATAGTAAAACCATCAGAGATATACAATTCTTACACTTGACGGACTATTCAATATTCATGATGGAGCTAGATGCGTTATTCATTATGCATTATGATTGTGACGTCATCCAGCATGTGATATAAATGATTAGGCCGTGATATACGTGAGCAACAGATCGAATACCAACATTTATTCTACAACATTTGAAAATGGGCATCAGATGAAATGTCATTACATTCGTCATCGCAAATTAGCTTGCATTTTATGAATTAAACATCTGTTCTGTATTCTCGAAATATCTGCGTTCTATTCTCGAGACATCTTACCTCTATCTTTGAGATATCTTACCTCTTTTCTCAAGATATTTTACCTCTGTTCTCGGGATATCTTACCTCTTCTCGGGATATCTGCCCTCTATTCTCGAGATACCTTACCGCTATTCTCGAGATATCTGGCCTGTATTCTCGAGATATCCTCCCTCAGTTCTCGTGATATCCACCCTCTATTGATGTACCCCATTTATCACGCACGTATCTGACGTCGAAAACAATTACGTTGCTTGTTAGCTGACGTCACAATCAAAATTGCATCCGCTAGTAAAGTTGTTAATGGTGTATCAAGAAACTGTCTGAATTGTATGTTGTTGATGGATTTACAATTTAATAAACATTTATGTTGAATTCTTGGAAAGTAATTTGAATGAGAGCTGCAGTTGCCACATACAGGAACGCCCAAAGTCAAATTAGTAGTCAAAAGCTTGCAAGCATAGTTGAGATTTTGGGAGTTTCAGGTTTCAAAAAGTTGCAATCAGTTCGACCTAGGCTTGTGCGATTATTGCGTTGAGTGATCAAATTACCACGACATAACAGCAAAATAATATTAATGACGAAAATTGCAATGGTGTTTTAGAAATGTCCATTTGCATGGCAAGAGAAGACTATTTTTGAAAATGTATCACTGGAATGCCTGGCTCGATTCTCGAGCCAGACATTCCAGTAGTACATTTTCAAAAATAGTCTTCTCTTGCCCTGCACTCTTCTCTTGCCCTGCAAATGGACATACATTCACGAAGCAAAATGTCATTTTTCATGACCGATCGCGTTAAAAATCAATTGAAAGTTAGGTTTTGACATATTTTATGCAATAGAAAATAGTCACGATTATTCGATTATTTCATTTTTAATCATATAAATTCACGATTTAAAACATAATCACGATTTTCGATTAAAACATATAATCGCACACGCCTAGTTCGACCTGCACCCGTGATATATATTGTGTCCTTCAACCATTGTGAGTGTGATAAACTGTAACCGCATGTACTGTGACTCGTTATTTGAATGTAACTACTTGCTCTATTATAAATATAGCTATACTATTTTTGTTGCTACGTGGATATTTAAACACACCGTAATACTTTTCTGCTACCGTTCATAGCGTTTTCTATACCTGTGCTTTTTATAACCGCTAGCATTTATATTATCAAAACATTGTAACCGCTTGGACGCGTGCTTTTATCATATACACACATATTCAGAGTGGGGCTATGCTATTAGCCGTGGAATATCATTCCGGCAGTGTAAATGGCACCTATATTCCTACAGTACATCCTTTATTATAATTTATACTGATCAAACAACCAACCAGAAGATTTTGAATTCATTTGGACCAGATTTATTAATTCTAACCTTCTTGCAATGTTTTGGCGTAAGGGGCAGATTCTACCTTAACGATTATCTGACAATACCTCCTGTTGCTTCAGCACTCATCAACTCAGCTTATATGGAACACAATGGATGGGATCATCCTTGAAATCCATTTTTTGCTATGTAAGTCAGAAATGAATGTAACTTCTCATCTAGGTATAGCACGAAAATGTATAGATAATCTACTAGAATGATTTTGCCACGTGAGCCTGTGAGGATTTACATTATCCACATGGTGTAGCAATACACTGATGATATAAGCTACATGAGCCAGTGACTAGTGCAACTTGGCAACCCGGTGTAGCAGTAAGAAGAGACGTGATCATCCACGACCTATTGTGTTAAAATAGCCAGATGGCAAGAAACGTGGATGTGATCATCCAACTTGGAAACGAGTGAGATCCAATTAACTTGGTTTATCCGCCTGAGCCGGTCTATGAGTATTGGATGAATTTGGGGGGATTTAAGATTAATGCAGAATCATGAATATAACTTAAATCTGGCCAAAACTCGGTTATTGTGATGTTAATGAATAATAGCCGAGTGCCACCAAATGAATGGTGTGGTTGAATATAGCGAATTAATATACATATACTTTGATATTTGAGCATAGTGTAGGCATAAATAAGGCCAGTTCAATTATAATAATGGCTATTATATGGACACCAGTATATCATGCATTTATAAGCATCATCAATTATACAAGATAATCAGTGTATTCAGATTTACAACTGTAAGACCTAAGCCATTATTATCTCTTGCTCATATGTGATACGATATATCCTCAGGATCCCCTGGCAAGCTTCCACCCAAATTTGAGAAATCCCTCCAGCACAACCCAAGTTATTCAGATGTTGTGAACAACCTACATGATGCGGGTAACCATATTGCAGGGGATGCAATTTTGAAATAACTTGAGAAATAAAACTGAGTACATACTGCTGACAGCCGCTACTATTACATGAAATTGAGCATAATATGACGAGCGAGTTACATATACTTGAGTAACCAAGTTAGCTAATCAACTGATAATGATATTATGCTTATAATAATATTCTAATTATCTGAAAACATCATAATCATAAGACATGGGAAATAATCTGGATAACTAAGTTCAGCCGATCAAACGGTGATGACATGTAAAAATTCTTTATGCAATTGAGCCTATTTTAAAAACAATAAATTAAATAAGTTAGTCTTAGTTATCCCTTAACAAAATATGACAAGGGAGATAATTTGAATCACTAAGCTTAGCTAGTCAACTGGTAATGAAAAATATGACGAATGAGGTCATCTGATAAATAAGCTTATCTAGTCCACTGGTAATGAAATATGAAATAAATCCCACACTAACAATCATAAAATACGGAAATCAAGTTAGCTAATCAACTCGAATATTATACTGATAATGATATTATATAAGTCTGAAAATGTCATAATCATAAGACCACGGAAATAATCTGGATAACTGAGCTTAGCCATTCAACTAATAATAACATGACAAATGAAAAATATCACACACTACAAACAATAACATAGTATAAGTCTGAATCATTTAAGAAAAAATATTTGAGATAATCTGTATAACTAAGCTCAGCCAATCAACTGGTAATGACATGTGAAAATGCAATTGAGCCATTTTAAAAACACTACATTATATATGTCTTAGTTATCCTATAAGAAAATATGACAAGGGGGATAATTTGAATAACTGAGATTAGGGACTCAACTGGCACTACATATGAAATTGAGCATATGCTGCAAATAATATATAAGTCTGAGCACTTAAGGAATAAGACATGGGAGACAATTTGAATAACTAAGCTTAACTAGTCAGCTGGTAATGATATATGAAATTGATCACAAACTGATACACATCAAATATAATAATAAATATGTAAGTCCGTATATCTAAGACAATGTGACCAGATAGATACTCTGGTTATATCATAGGCCTTTGAATTTTCGTCCATCCATATCACCACCACATATCCCCATACTACATGATGTATATATACCTACTATATAAAATATACACAAGGTTTGAAACCAATTTTGACACCCAAGTTGGATAGGCGACAATTAAATTCATATTATTAATTGCATCGCTTAATTTTCGATGCCTACGTGTAGAGGAATGATTGTTCGCACCGGAAACATATAACACTAGGTTTATTAAGGTCTATCATATAAAATTACGAACGAATATACACTCGGGACGAAATCTGTGGGGACCATTGACAGCCGCTAGCTAGGTTTAGTAAATAACTGTCGCGCAGCAAATCGCTGGCAGGGTGCGTATAAGAGCTGGAAAGGAACTAAAATCGCCGGATTTACAGGGACATGAACAAATGCCATCGAAAATCATAGCGTATCACACCCCCATAACCCAGCAGAAACATTCTAATACAAATAACATGCCCCTTCCTCGGTATAGCACAAGTGCATGCATCACAATGGATGGATCCAAACTGGCTCAATAAATGCGATGTTGACGCACTGAATGTAGAGCGACGAGGTGTGTGCCTTCATTAAAGGAACTTGACCACACACAGAGGCTAAAGATACGGCAGATACCAACAATTAAAATGCAGCCGAATGAGAGGGAATATTATAGAAACATACAAAATCAGGGCATCTATGATAAATGTGTCATGCGTCAAATCTTCACATTCAATGTGCGGGCAACACGGCTGATACCAGAGGACATAACTAGAAAATCGACAAGAACTACTCAAGACTGGATATTAAGAAACATTCCTTTGTTAATCGAGTGACAGACATATTGAATGGACTTCCACACGATGTCGTTAATGTGGCCAATCTCCAGTGTTTTGATAGCAGATTGGATAGGTTCTGGAAGGATCGGGACATGAATTACGGCCACAGCGAGAACTATTCTGTGATATGAATGATATGTAGATTGGAATACAGACCAGCCTCGGTACAATGTGGAGCTGGCGTCTATACATTACAAACTTGATGGATTGGGATGCATTTTAGGATTGTGAGTAGACGGATATGGGCAGGGTACCCATGTCAGATCTCCCTGCCTCATAGCTATTTAAATTACAACCTGCATTATACCTGTAGTATATACCCTGGGTATATATGTATATCCTATATACTGTACTAGATTGGCTATATATATATATATATATATATATATATATATATATATATATATAAATATATATATATATATATATATATATATATATATATATATATATATATATATATATATATATATATATATATATATATATATATATATATATATATATATATATATATATATATATATATATATATATATATATATATATATATATATATATATATACATACATATATATATATATATATATATATATATATATATATATATATATATATATATATATATATATATATGTAACAGGGTAAATTTACATACATATATTGCAATATGGTTGTACTACCCGGCTACGAGTGACAAAGTTCGTATATGTCACCTTAAGTTCGTTGAATTGAGGAATAGATGAAACATAAACACTGGCTGATGAAATGCTATATAGGCGAATTTATTTACAGTGATGTTGCTTTGAATACCATGGTTTTCAGGTTAAAACTCACGTATCAGAAACCCCCATAGCTTACAAGACAACATTTCGGATGCCAGATGCTCTACAGCAATCCCACCGAATAGCCGTCACTTGGATCCATGAAGCCTGGTTATTCAGTTCTCATCCTTTAATTTGCCATACAATGCCGAAAAACAGCCATGTCTATATTTCTAGGTAAATGCCATGCAATTCACTGTGCTAACCTTTATAAGTTTTTACTCTCACTATCTGCTATGCACAGTCCGGTCCTATTAAACACAGTTCTGACTTCCTCTCTCTCACTCAGCTGTTCTCCCTGTCTCCCATTACTGCAACCTGATCTGGTCAGATTTTATTTGACGCCAAATAGTCCCGAACTATATCTTAGTTACTAAATTACACCTATGGGATAGCCGGATTAAACCAACTCAGTTTCACATGTATACCTCAAGTTATCTCATGTGACACAAGATTACTATCCAAGATGCACTCAGAAATCAAGTTCAGCTCCTCTCTTAGATACATATTCATACACCAAGCATGCATAAATTAGCTGGGAGGGTGACAGGTTAATTAATATGACCAGCGAATGCTGGAATTGAGCATATACAGTGTGGCTTAAACAAGTACATAGGCTGGGTGGAAAGTTTTTTATTCATTAATTGAAGTCATGTAAATTCACTCTCTCACATTTATATATATATATATATATATATATATATATATATATATATATATATATATATATATATATATATATATATATATATATATATATATATATATATATATGTATGTATGTATTTTATTGACGCACTGGCAACGTTCGGCTTCAATTTCTATGTGCTAACCAGCTGACAGTCATGCACCCATTAGTTTAATTTGTTGATCACCATCTCCCGTTCGCGGGATCGAACCACCATTCTGCAACTCCGCATAACATCAGCAACCAGACAATTTTCCACTGGACCACCGCACCAAGACTAAAAAGTCAAGGCTTGGCCGACCAGCTTTCACATGTCTGATATACTGACACACTGACGATTCATATGGGACTATTTGCGGATACACCTGTCACGATTAAACCCTAGGCTTTTTACGCCTATTGTACGCTGACTCCAGCACGGCTCTGGCAGTATATGTATTTTTATTTTATTGATGCACTGGCAATGTGCGGCTTCAATTTCTATGTGCTAACCAGCCGACAGTCATGCACCCATTAGTTTAATTTGACTCCAAACAAAACCTTGAAGCTATTGTATTGGCGACAACTTAGTAAGATGGATAGGAAACTACGAACCCAATGAGCTTGGCTCATGCCCAAGCCACACCGTGGAGAAGATGAACCCAGCTACAAACCAATTCAAGCATCACACAATGCCAACACAATTCTCAAACCGATACTCGGTACTAAACGAACAAACTGTAAACATACCCAACAATGAGGCACCCAACTACACTATGAGTTGCAATGAAAACATAATAAGCTACACAACCTTGGACAATGGAAGACATGAAAAATCAAAACACAAACATGTAAGGCATAGAAAACATGTAACTGGTGAGAACACAGACACCAACATAGGGCAGATACCAAAACATATTGAAATAAACAATGATAGAAATTCTAAAACAGTAACCAATAGATGTATATGCACAAATGCAGATAGTCTGATTAATCAAAAAGCTGAGCTTGAAGCGCTAGTACACAAGATACGCCCTGCTATCATACTAATAACAGAAGCCTTACCAAAATTCACAACCATAAACATTAATGAACTACAGATCGATAAGTATCATCTCTCGCTGAATAGTAATCCATCAAGAGGAGTCAGAATCTATTCCCATGTATCATTAAATGCTAAAACCTGTGAAATCCTAAATGATGAGAGCTTTCAGGAATCGGTGTGGCGTACATGGACGACACAACAAAAGGAACACTTATTGTTGGTTGTATCTACAAAAGTCCCAACTCAGACGGTCCAAACAAAAACAAACTCGTAAATCTACTACACAAGATTGATACAGCAAATGCAGACTACATTCTTATAGTAAGGGATTTCAACTTCCCATCGATTAACTGGTGCACTGGAATTTCTTCAAATGAAGACGAAGATGCTTTTCTTAAAACTAGCAGCGAGATTTTTCTACAGCAACTAGCTACTAATGCGACATGATATAGAATAAATCAGACTTCAAATATTTTGGATCTAGTTTTAACAAACAACCAAAACATTGTCCACGAAATAACCCACCTACCTCCACTTGGAAAAAGTGGGCATGATGTTCTGAAAATATCACTACATCCCTACATCTTAAGTACAAGCAAACAAATAGCTAAGCCAAAGCTAGTTTTGAATAAAGGAAGGTATACGGAAATGAGAAAAGATTTAGGAACGACTGACTGGAATCATCTGCACGAACCTAATGCGTCAGAAGCTTGGAACCTCCTACACGAAACCTTGATCACAATGAAATAGCAGTATATCCCTTCATCAAATAAACGCGGTAAGAAAAAGCACCTCTGGCTTGACCGTATCACAACAGAATCACTAAATAGCGACAACATGCATTAGAAAATCAAAACAGACATTTGAACGTAAAGTAGCAAGTGAAAGCAAGAGAAATCCCACAGCTTTTTGGAACTATGTCAAGAGTAAAACAGTTCTACGTGAACCAATTAGCAAGCTACGTAACCCAGCTAACGACACTATGACTACAGATGATAAAGCAAAAGCAAACATTCTTAACAAATTCGTCTCAAGTACGTTCACTTCAGTAGATCTTCATTCTACACCAATCATTAGCCCCAGAAGCAAAGGTATTGTACTAAAAGATATAATAATACCTATTGCCATAAAAAATAAATTGAAAGGACTCAACCCCAATCAAAGCAATGGCTCGGATGGAATACCAGTGAGATTATTAAAGAAAGCAGCTAAAGAAATTAGTACACCACTATGCATAATCTTTAACAAATCTCTGGAAGAAGGCGTATTACCTGTGAAAAAAGGTTCCAAAAAACGACCCAAGCACTACAGGCCAATCAGTTTCACCTCTACCTTATGTAAGGGCATAGAGTCCTTTATAAGAGACAGCATTGTAAATTTTCTGGAAACAGCCGATCTATTTACCAAATGTCAGCACGGATTCAGACATAATAGATCATGTAAAAACCAACTACTAGAATACCTGGAAGATATAACAGCCAAGCTTGACTCAAATGAACCTGTCGATGCAGTATATTTAGACTTCTCAAAAGCATTTGACACTGTACCACACAAACGGCTCCAAACAAAACTGAGAAGCTTTGGTACTGGCGACAACATAGTAAGATGGATAGGAAACTACCTATGTAACAGAAGCCAGAGAGTAAGGTTCAATGACACAACATCAGACCGGATTGAGGTGACCAGCGCCATGTCACAAGGACGTGTCCTGGGACCTATACATTTTTATATATATAAATGACCTACCTGACGGACTAACATGCCACTGCAAAATATTTGTAGACGACACAAAGATATATGACAATCCAGCTACCAGTAAGATTCAGGACAACTTATACAGAGTATGTAAGTGGTCACAGATATGGCAACTATCTTTCAACACAGATAAAACGCATGTCATACATATCGTCAGAAACAACCCTCAAAGCAAATACTATATGACAGATATGCCCGATGTATCCTGTATCAACGTCAGAGGTAGAAAAAGACGTGGAAGTGCATATTAACAGAAACCTTTCATTTGATATACATATAGGGAATATCGTAGCCAAGGCGAACAGCGCATTAGGACTAATCAAGAGAACATTTACCAACATTGAGCCATCTACTTTCACGCTCTTGCACACATCTCTAGTGCGACCTATTCTCGAATACTGCAACTCGGCATGGTCACCAAAATTGAAAAGGCAATCACAGCTATTAGAAAGAGTTCAACGCCGAGCAATGGCTACACGGAACGACTTGCAGCCCTAAATCTAATGCCACTAAAATATAGACGATTTCGGGGAGATTTAATTGAAACATTCAAGCTCATCAGGGAACTATATAAAATTGATAAGGACTACTGTTTCTAGCAATCCAGTATTACACAGACCAGAGGGCATAGGTTCAAGGTCAACATAAAGCGCAGCGAGAAAGATATTCGCAAGCACATTTTCGCTAATAGAGTGGTACGACAGTGGAAATCACTGCCAACCACATTAGTCGATGGAAAAACCACTTGAATTATTCAAGGGCAAACTAGATATCTACTTCAAAGAAAGATCATTTGAATTACTCTGAACAGTCATACGTATACCAGCCTAACACAAAATCCTAATGAAATTCTTCCAATACAGTGGACTTACCTTGGTGTAGGCTGTGATATCGTCAAAAACATGCTCTGTAGCGATTTCAATTATCGGTAGATAAGTCTCTGCTTCCACGTCCACATTTTGTGGTAGCATGAAGAGACACTAGTGTAGAGAAGGTTATTCGGATAGCGACAAACACAGAAAATGAAAACAACAGCAATAAGACCAACCACGGCCTCCACAAGTCAGCGTGCAAACAAATGCTAGGTGCAGCAGGGTGTAATCATGAGTGTAGGCGGCACACCACAGCTGATGCAGGGAACACCCATCTGCACCACAGCATTTTTACAAATCAGTATTAGCCCTTGCCGCTCCGATGTCAAGATTTTGGATTTTCATATTAGATTAAAAGATGATCTAGTGTTTATTTTTCAGTAAATTTGGTGGATGATGTTGTTGTCATAGACACCAACATCATCAACCAAGCTGTTGAGAAATTTACACTGTCTTCTTTGTTATTTAGACAGCAAAAATATAATATTGACATCGGAGTGGTAAGAGTTAAACTCTTAAATCTAACGGGTTTAAGAAGACTTAATTAATCAACAACAGTCAAATCATTCAAGAACAAACTAGATATCCAAGAAAGAACTTTTGAACTGGACCGAGCAAGCCATACTGCAACAAAAACACTGAGGCAATAACAAACCAATGGCTTATGCCTCGTAAGATGATGATGATGATGATGATGATGATGATGATGATGATGATGATGATGAAACTACCTATGTAACAGAAGCCAGAGAGTAACAATCAATGACACTGTTGACACAACATCAGCCTGGATAGAGGTGGCCAGCGGCGTGCCACAAGGAAGTGTCATATATATATATATATATATATATATATATATATATATATATATATATATATATATATATATATATATATATATATATATATATATATATATATATATCAGAAAAAGATACATGACAACCAAGCTACCAGTAAGATTCAGGACAGCAAAGTATGTAATTGGTCGCAGATATGGCAACTATCTTTCAGCACAGATAAAACGCATGCCATATACTTCGACAGAAATAACACTCAACCAAATACTATATGACAGATACGTCCGATATGTATCCTGTGTCAACGTGAGAGGGAGAAAAAGATTTGGGAGTGCATATTGACAGACACTTTTCTTTTGATATACATATAGGGAATATCGTATCCAAGGTCATCGGCGCAATATGACTAATCAAGATAACATTTACCAACATTGACCAATCTACTTTCATGCTCGTGTACATGTCTCTAGTGAGACCTATTCTCGAATACTGCAATTCAGCATGGTCACCAAGATTGAAAAGGCAATCGTAGCTATTAGAAAGAGTTCAATGCCGAGCAACAAAATTCACCCAGCGAATCAAAGAGTATAGCTACACGGAAATACTTGAAGCATTAAATCTGATATCACTGAAATATAGACGATTTCGAGGAGATTTAATTGAAACATTCAAGCTCATCAGGGATCTATACAATATTGATAAGGACTACTTTTTCGAACAATCCAGTATCACACAGGCCAGAGGTCATAGGTTCGTGCTAAACATAAAACGCAGTAACAAAGATATTCGCAAGCACTTTTTCGCTAATAGAGTGGTACCACAGTGCAATTCACTGCCAACTACAATAGCCGAAGCAACAACAGTTGAATTATTCAAAAGCAAACTAGATATCTACTTCATGGAAAGATCATTTGAATTGGACTGAACAGGCATACGTATGCCAGCCCATCACAAAGTCATATTGCAATTGTTCCGATACAGTGGACTTATCTTGGAGTAGCCTGTGTATCCACAAAACATGATATGTAGCGATTCCAGGCCTGGCGTGCACAGGAAGCAGACGACGACCGCATTGAAGGGACGTATTAAATAATCTGTTCTTTAATGTGTTTTAAGTTATAATTTGAACCGTATTTTGTTTGTGCCCTCCAGTTTTCTCATCAAGAGAACCATTTAATTAGCGTTATTGACCATAGTGATCACAACACAAGGTGATCCCGGTTTTCGTATTGCCGCCATCTTGATTATTTTTCTGGATTTCATGGGTCTCCAGTCTGATTAAATTGCGTCTCCACTCTCCAGCGCTGATTTTAACGAACTGTTATCTATATTATTTCGCGAACACGCCCTTGGTCTCACTCCTCATTCCTCTCGTACAACATTTTTCTACAATGTCAATTTTGGTAGATGATTTTCTTGTCAACCCGGTCTCACTCCCTGTTTCACTTTCGCTTCGTTCGTGAAAACAAGGAGAAAGGACGAATAGTTGTTGATAAATTTCTCTAGGAGTCGATGATTATCTTGTTGACCTAGGGCTGTGATCCTGGAGTGGTCGTGGCTTGCGCCGGGTTTAGCTCCGCCTTGGAGTCATTATGACGTCATAATAGATTGTGCCGTCATGCTCTTCTATGTGGTTGTACCGGGTGTGGGTTGCAACCCGTTCGCGAACACGCCCCTGGTCTCACTCATCGTTCCTCTATTGTTGTCTTGGAGATTATTGATAAATGGGTAACGAATAGAAACGTGGGACGAAATTTCTCTATGAAATATTGTTGTAAATATATTCTAATTTGCCTTGTGTGCTATAAGATATCCGTCATGCATGTATAATATGGTGTACACTCAAGGGCCGATGGCCTATTGTGAATAATTTATCTATCTATCTATCTATCTATCTATTAAGAACATCCTAGAACGTCGAAATTTGTTTTATATCGCTGAATACTATTCTCTGCCTGCTCCTCCTGACTGACGACACCGACGCCTGGGCGCTTAAATCCATACAATGCAATACCCGCACAGATCTTATTATTTCAACAGCAACAAGTTATAATCCTAATTTCAAATCTCCGGATATTTCGTTTACATACACTAGGTTTTCAGTTACAGTTTTGGGGTTTCTTGATCTTTTTATTCGCATGACATTAACTTAATTTGTTTCTTCTTGTTTTGATGGCGTTACTTTTGATTTTAATCTCGTTTTAATGTTTTTGTTTCAATTTTAGCTTAATTTCACAGACTTTGCCACCCCCCCAGACCAAACCCCAAGTTATATCTTTACCCAATAAACCCCCCCCCCCCCACCCACCCCCGCCACCACCACTCAACCCTACCCTTCATAACCCGAACCAAACAACAACAGCCTACACACACACACACACACGTACGTACGCATGCATGCACGCACGCACGCACGCACGTACGCACGCACGCACGCACGCACATGTCTTCTAACAGCACATTAGGAGACAGCAACAATGCCACATCCAACATAAGCAGAAAATGTGCTTTTTGTTATTTTAGTTTTCAAAATATTATTTAGATCTATGTGACACGGGGCCTGTGGATGAATTTCCGGTTGTCCCCGAAATAACCACAAAAAGCAATATATCAGTTGATAGGCCTCTGCTTTCCACGTCCGCATTTTGTGGTAGTATGAAGAGACGCTAGCGTAAAGAAGGAGATTCGGATAGCGATAAACAGAAAATGAAAACAGCAATAAGACCATCTACGGCCTCCGCACGTCAATGTATAACCAAATGCCCTGTGCAGCAGGGTGTAACCACGAGTGTAGGCGCCACGCCGCAGCTACGCGGGGGAACACACATTTTCAACACAGCATTTCCACAAATTAGTGTTAACCCTTGCCACTTCGATGTCAGAATTTTAACTTTATATTAGATTAAAAGATGATCTGGTGTTAATTTCTCGGCAAATTTGGTGGAGGAGGTACACCCGTTTCTTTGTTATTTAGGCTACATAGCAAAAGATAGAATATTGGCATCGGAGTAGCACAGGTTAAAGACTTAAATCTAACGGTTTCAAGGAGACTTAAAGAAGCAACAACATCCAAATCATTCAAGAACAAACAAGATATCGACTTTAGAGAAAGACCTTTTGCATTCGACTGAGCAAGCCATAATACAACAGAAACACTGAGACAATAGCAAGTGAATAAACAGTCTATTGAATATTTTGAAAGTAATTTGAGTGAGCACTGTTGCTCCTTGGATTCACGCAGTGCCAATGTTTTAAAGTGTTCACAGTCTGATCCTAATGTTTATTGCTGAGATGCAGTAGACAGTCAACATACTTTGCATGTTGCTACTGCAAACTTGTAGGGAGATTATGATGAATGGCGATGTTGAATGCAGTTTCTTGGAAGAAGGTTAGACATAATCAGAGTTGTCTCTGGATGTGGTTGTCATTTCACAAACTGCATGACATTAATTTCCCAATTAAGTTGGTTTTCCAAATAATTTGGTACTTGCATAATGTGTGACAAGAAACGCTGTTGCTATCGCTCATGAGGTAGTAGATGAATCAAATCTGCCACTCATGAACAATTAAATCACATGTACGTAGGCTGATGTCACAATCAAAATGCATAATAAATGCGGTATCTAGGTACGTGGTGCGTGTACGAATTGTATGCCTTTAATATTTAATAAACATTCTAGCTGTTGAATATGTTCAAAGTAATTCGACTGGTCGCTGTTGCTGCCATAGACAGAAACCACTGTTGCTGTCATAGGCAGCAACATCACCCAATCAAATTAGTTTCACAATATTTAATAAGTTATCTGTAGGCTATAGTTACGTTGTTATTCCTGGGATTCTGCGAATTCACGGTTCTATCGCCCCCAACACTGGAAAAAGAATGGGTGGAACTTAGATAGAAATGGGCGGAGCATAGCTAGAAATGGGCGAGTAATAGCTAGAAATGGATCCCTCTATTGTGTTATCATGTACCTGTATAAATTTCTTCCTTTTTTATAAGAGAGCCGCCAAGACAGCTATACTGCTCAGTGAGATCCTATCTGCGATTTATGGCACAGATGCCACACAAGACGGGACTGACGGTTTTACGACCCCACTGTCAAAAGACGTGTCAGGTGAATGACGCATGGAACAGCCCAATATTACACAACTTGGTCGCATGCCTGAATGCGGGATCGTCGGGATCAAATCCGGTTCTTTGGATTGAAATTCCAAGCACAGCACAGCACAGCACAGCCGTTTACCCCACTAAACCATTCATTGATATTCTGAAAGCCACACACGTTCAACCTGTTGCGGATGTTCGGATGACTCAATTAATTAAGGTGATCAGTCTTGTTGTGCAGTATGTGGTATGGTATGGCATGGTAGACGCGCTTGACCATTTTTATATATGGCACTGCATATTTTGCTAACCGTTTGCCTTTGACCCATATAGGCTAGTTCGTAATTTCCCTACACCCGTTAATAGTATTATTTGATGCTTTAAAAATTATATTGCTTCGAAATAACTTAATCCCCATTATTTATTAGGAGTGTAATTGCCGAGTCTATATGAAAAATCTGTGTAAAGAATTTATTTGTTGTGACTTTGAATTTGATTTTAACAACTAGATTGCCTTGTAGCATTTACGGCGGGCCGTTCTTCTAGCGGCTGTCAATGGTCCCCACAGATTTCGTCCCGAGTGTATATTCTTTCGTAATTTTATATGATAGACCTTAATAAACCTAAACTGTTATATGTTTCCGGTGAGAACAATCATTCCTCTACACGTAGGCATCGAAAATTAATCGATGCAATTAATAATATGAATTTAAGCGTCGCCTATCCAACCGGGGTGTAAAAATTGGTTTCACACCTTGTGTATATTATATATAGTAGGTATATATACATCATGTAGTAGGGGGATATGTGGTAGTGATATGGATGGACGAAAATTCAAAAGCCTGTGGCTATATAAGCTTAGTCGGTTAACTAGTAACACCATATGACATCGATTCGTGAGCACATGTTATAAGCAATAATATTATATATGTCTGAGCATCTCAGAAAAACATGATGAAGATGTAACATGATAACTATGCTTATCTAGTCAACTTGGTAATGAATTATAATATTAATCCCACACTAAAAACCATAAAATATATATACGTCCCCGGCTTTAAGGCACTATGACAAGATAGATAATCTGGATTAATAAACCTTAGTCAGTAAACCGGTAATAACATGAAATTTGAAGTTGAGCACATGTTACAGAACAATACTATACTATAATTAAGAGCAATACTAATCTATTCAACTGAAACATGAAATATTGAAGTTGACAGGATGTTTCAAACAATAACATTATATCCAAGTGATACTAGAATATGAATAGGTCGCACACGACCAATACTAACGTCATATAAGTCTGAGCATTTAACTAAGCAAAAATTACAAAGGATAATTTGAGCAACTATGAGCTTTAGATTACAATTATATATATGACAGTACATGGATCTATACATATATATATGAAACTATTGATTTAGGTCTTTGCCTTAAGAGTGACAAGTAGCTTCAAAAATAAATATTTTAGGTTAATGTGGACATATTACATATACCTGACATGGAAATGTATGACCAGCGAAATAATTTGACTAATATATGGTTTATTATCAGATGATGTTCACGTATGATTGAGTATATGTGCCTTCATGAAACAATACATAAATCGGAAAATTGACATGGTGGCAATATTTCTCCTGTTATGCATTTAGATTCTGTATATGTATTTGAATTATTTCAGTATCTAATATCTGACCACGATACAATATCTCCACCACGTAACCATATTCAGATAACTAAAGGTAAAATGGTAACATGAATTATATGAAGATCAGATCATACTATGCTCCTGAAGGTGTACACTTCACGCCGTTGGGCAGGTAAACATACTAAATTGAAAAAGCTGTAACTTATGCTTACATATTGAGTATTAAATGAGCTTTCAGTAGCCCTGAAATAAACTATATACATTTTCAAATCTACACACATGACAGTAGATGATTGCTTAACGATATGAATAATGACATATTAATATTAACCCTATAACGCCCAAATATGTGTTTATGTTTCTAGAAAAAACCCATTTGCAGAGCAAGAAAAGACCTTGCAATTTTTCTCACTGGAATGACTGGCCCCGTTATCTAGCCAGTCCTTCCAGTGGTAAATCCTCAAAATTAGTCCTCTCCTGGTCCGCAAACAGACATTTCTCAAGTCCACTGCAGAAGCCGTTTGTGGTTGATATGAGGGTTAAAGGGTTAAACGCCATCCGATATATGAGGGAGTGACCAACCGAAACGCTCCCTTATGAATCTGAGGATTGCACAAACGATGAGACATGTATTGGCAAAATGCTTTAAATCCTGATGCATGAATAATGAGGCTATAATCGAATAATTTCAAAATTTATCAATCGTCAGTGATTTGTGACAGTTGACTATGAATAACTTTGAAGCTGAGGATCATGCTATGCCAAGGGAAAGAACTTAATTACCCAATTGAGCTTGGGCAGTGAACGTGTAAGCAGTATACCATAAAACCACATACTAGTCTGCCAACATGGTGAAACAATGTAGCAGACTGGCGGGACTGGAATGATTTTAACATGTGCGATATCCTATCTAGCTTATCGCTAGGCAACCTAGACTCCATTTTTGTTGAGCAGTTTTGTTTTTTGCCATTCGAATGTACAACCTATTAAATATCAGACACATGTTTCGCTCACCACAGTTGTCAGGATGATCTATTGTGAGAAAATCATCTAGTAAATGAAGGATGTGTTCGATACCATAGTTCACCTTAACTATCCAACAAATTGCAACTGACAAAGTAACAAATGTCTTTGGGGAAGAACGACAACCACATGTTAGCCTTTTTATAATAGTAATATTGACTTCCCCATTTAATGCAAAATAAATGCCATTGTGAAGGCATAATAAGCATTAATTTAAAAGCATCCGCTATATCTGACTTGCAGAGCGAAGCCCCATCCCCTAATGACTGAAGTATTTTGATAGCGTCATCAACTTTAACATATGACAAATGACAATCATTTTTCTCAATTAAATCATTGACGCTTGGATGGTCTTCGTTGTCATGAGGAGATGATAGGTCTACTATAAGGCGTGGTTTTCCGGAATATTTCCCTATAGCGATGCCTATAGGACTAACCGTGCATGAGGGAAAGGGAACATTTCGGAAAGGGCCAGCTAGAAATCCTTTTGACGCTTCACTATGGATTAAGGTACTTACAATGTCAGGTTGTGTTATCGCAGAACGTAAATTGTTGCACTCTTTGCTAGGAAACTATATATTATGAACCATGGTATCGAACCCATTTTTAAGGCCATTGCACAGATATGATACACATTTTTTATCAGGCTGGTAGTGTAATTCATGTTTCAAACGAGCAATATTCACACGTGTGGAGCACCATAACTATCAAGTATTATACCAGATGACTGTAGTCATCGGTTGTTTGACTTCGACTGCTTACATGATTTTGATGTGTGACCGACAGATCCACAAGAGGCACATGTATGCACGTTATTGCAGTTCTGTCTGTCACGCTGTCCTGCGCTATAATTATTGCAAATTTCTTTTCCATTCAATCGGATCCTTAGCCGTCCATATTTATCCGTGTTATTATTTTGGTAGCTTGAATTTGAAGCACCCCTATTAAATGGTCGATTAAATGGTTGGTATGGTCGAGTGAAAGTAGATTTGCTTCCACTCAGATAACTCTGCTGCTGAGGGCAGAAGTGACTGGTGTGTGTTGTAGACCCACAACCTGCACATGCGTTAACCCTGGTATTACCCATGACCATACTCAATAGAGAGTTGTCCCTGATGGACCAATCTATTTTAATATTATTGTCTTTCAACACTGTGGCAGCCCTTGCCGAAAAATTACAGTGGTAATCGTAAAATTTCGGACCATAGATGTTGGAGATTTCAACAATATTTGCTTCATGGCAATCAAGTTCAGCCTGTCTTCCAGGAAACTTGGAACCCATAATACGTTTGTATTTCCCGACAGCTGTGATAAATTCGGAAATGTTCAAAGATCTTTGTAATCGATGGTCCAGTTTATGTTCATCACCAGAGTCAGGTTTACCATAGCTCTCCACGTCGAACTTGTGGATCAACAGACATGCTAAATTAACGTCCCTTTCTTCACAAATTCGTTTTTTAACAGAATCGGCGACAACGTCAATATGTGGAATGCATTCTGAGGTGACGCCGTATTTTGAACGTGGTAAACGAAACCCACCTGTGTGAAAACTCGGTTGGACGAGTCCGGAAGTAGTATTCTCGCCGATGGTATTATTAATAGACGATAGGGCCTCTTCTGAATTGAGGGCAGCGTACGCCGATTTAAGGGTATTTTCCTGACCAGAACTTTGTAGAATTTGTGGGGATTGCACAGATGTGTTAGATATGATAGTATTCATGGATTGTTGCAATCCTATGATCGGGTTCTGCACCGCCGTTATATTGGCACACATCATCTGAAACGTAGCATTATCGTTGTTAGTACAGTCTGTCCTAGATTGCAGTGTATTCCTACGCGCAGTTTCGGGCACGCTAGATTGCGCTGCGCAGCCGGTATATTGCCGGTTATGCTTTGACCATGTATTGAGCGTTCAATTACCTCCTCATTATGGTGTCAATAAATTTGTGCCGACAAATTCATAGTAAGAGACGCATCTGACGATGTCTCTGCCGGTTCTAACGGCGCGCCTAACACACACGTAGATTGTTTATTTCCTAGTGCACTCTCCACAACATGTTCGTTACAGTCAGACGAAATTCTACTCGTTACCTTCTGCAGCCGACATTTTCCATATACAAATTCTTCACATGTGTTTTGGACATCGCCGCCGGTACAAAGATTCTCAAGTTTGCGAGTTCGGGGCCATGTACTGACCAACGGAGATATCCTCTGCCGTTTCCGACCGCGAGTAGATACATTAGAATCCATGCTCACGAGCGCTATCAGAATTGTCCCCTATTGCAACAAAAGTCCACCGTCTTCAATAATGATTCGTCTAAAGTTATATTTCCACTAATAAAAAGCGCTTCGAAAACATTTTCGATTCTTGTCACTTCAGAACACACCTAGAAGTTAAAACTAACGAGCTTAAGCGACATTGATAAATAGCACCTTGGTAAATATAGAATATCTGGTTGAAACTCAGAAGAGCTGGGGAATGATGCAGGCCAAAAGTAGATCCAAATTCCGGCGGGAACCCAGCTGTTGTAGGGATGAGGGTATTGTCAGAATAAACATACGTTATCTATCTAACCTTCTAGGTAGGGGAAGGTGGGACATAACGGACCCCCTAACTTTGAGGCCTTTCTGTGGAATAACTAATGGAATTCATGCTAAATTAATTTGCTATTAGTGTTCGCTCCCCGTCATTATTTAATGTGATAGCAGGATAGTATACGAATACATTGATGAACTTTATTGTCGTTCTATGATTCCGTTTTGTCCCATTAGTGGGGCAATACGGTCCGACATGTGGAGCAATATGGTACACCTGGTTCCATTTTGTCCCATCAAGCCATTCTACTTAACTTATACTAAAGTGAAAAGATATTTCTTTGAAAGTATAACAGTAACTCTGAATAACTTAGCAAAACAAAAACTAACAGACTACAGCTAAATGTTTTCAACTTAACAACAAATTTCACACGTATATAACTCATCATCGTTGTTAACGCCAGCACACGAAAGATGTGCCCATTTAAAACAAGCGGTACATTGGATCATCCCTTCAGTGCTGCCACTCCATAGTTGGGTGCAATACAGACATTCAGCATCTACTGAATCCGGATCTTCCTCATCAGGATTATGGGTTGCTAGTCTCTTTCGGGGGAGTTTCCCCTTATTAGGTCCTTTCTTAGCAGGAGATTTTACGGTAGTTTTCGTTTTTTGGTTTGGGGCTTGCTTAGTAGCACTACTGACTGTTTGAAGTTTTCGTTTTAATCCAGGCTTAGGCCTACTTTTCACAGAATCAAGCTTTGACCTATATGGACTGCTTGTTAATACTGCTGTCATTCCACGAGTTGCATTTGGTTTTCGAGTTGTGTAAGATTTCACTTTAGGCACTAGGGATATGTCAGCGGGTGATATACATGGCAATGGAATTGGCGCTTTGTGTGATGACAGAGGTTCTGATATTGGCAAAGCTGCAAGTGGTTCCGGCTATGTTATTGACAGGGTGCCTTGAAATCCGTCTGCTTGTCGAGACCAGTCTGACTCAAGTACGATCACAATTGGCGGACTGTCTGTAGGCCTGATGGCATCGTCAGGACTCGATAGATCAGGTTCAATTATTAGTATGGTTGTCTGAGGCTGTTCTTCATTCTCAATATTAATCAATTCACCTTCAGACATCAAATTTTTGTGCTGTAGGAAATATCGACTCGGTTCCAGTCATTGGCACGTGAGATTGGTGGGGTGTCGCATAAGTTGATGTCTCTGCTTCTATCATGAGCACAGATACATGTGATTGATGGGATATAGCAGTTGAAGCCCCTTTTTCTGTCATGGGCAGAGCTGGAGAGGACTGCGGTGGCAGGGCAGAAGTTGAGGCTTCAACCACAGTAATTGGGCCATTCAGTGTAGGATGTTGTTGTGCAACAGAAGTAGGGACATCCATGTTGGTCAATGGCAGTGAGACATCTGGATCAGGAACGTCTGTTGGCACAGCAGCTGCGAATTCGTGAGGCAAGAATACGTGTCTATTAACAGGATGAATTCCAGTTTTACGAAATCCGTTTGCAGCAGTCAGTGCGGTCGTTGCCTTCATGTATGCGGTACCGAATAACTCAGCAATCTGGAATGTAGTTACTACACGGCCAGGTTTATTTCGTAGCCACTTCTCAAGTTCCTGGTCGTAAAAGGTCGACAATGGCTTCATAAAGCTTACATCTAGCGGTTGTGATTTATGGGAGCAATGCGGCGACAAACACAGCATGACAACACCGTTTTGTCTTGCCAAGTTAATTACTTCAATGTTTTTCGTGTGTGTCGCATGGCCATCCAAAATTAACAGAACAGGGTTTGTTTTTGATGCACCGGATGACTTCACAAAATGTTCAAACCAGGTGTAAAACACCGTTTGTTGCTTCCATCCACTCTTTTGACAGGCATAAATGGAACTGGTGGAGCTCCTTTCATTAGTTCCATCTTCAAACACAGGACTGATAGGGGCATAGCCCCTGAAGGTAAGAAACTCACACACTTCGTATCTTCAAACCAGACGAACGTATGTCAAGATTGGCATGTTACACTAATGGTTACTACCAACACTTGGCCATGGCCGCAATAAAAAAATGAAAATGGGGCTATTAAGGAACACCAAAATGTCCCGTCAAAACACAACAACGTTTGACGGTTATAATAATAAAATTTTAACGGTCAATCTGAACAAGAAACTGTCAAACTTATTTAACAGTTACACACAAACATATTGCTGTTACAACAATCAGAAATATCCTTTTACACTAACCAACAAGCAGAAAATGCCTGGTTACAATAATCAAACAATAAGAAATTTCCGGTTACACCATAACCAAGCACACCTTAATTAACCTTTCCAGAGTGTACATACATCATCTGACCTGGTATGACGTCATAATCAGCTCAGCGCGTTACATAGCAAAGGGTTCCAAATAGACCGTCATCAAATCTCAAATAGTCCGACACGTTGTATGAATTGTATGTCTTTGTAATTCTTTGCTATTTAATAAACATGCCGTTGAATATTTTGAAACTAATTTGACTGCCGTAGGCAGCAACGGCACCTAGTCAAATTAGTTTCAAAATATTCAGAAGCTTTTAAACTTTTAATTCAACATCTTACCTGTGTAGTTTTTTGGAAATTAATAGTCAGGGTGTTCAGAGATTGATCGATCCCAGCACGAGCGAGGTGTGGGTGGAGCTTAGCTAGAGATGGGCGGGGCATAGCGAAAACCAGAAAGGTCCATTAACTGTTGAACCAACACAAAACCGGTTACAAACCTTCTCCATTTCAACGGTTACAATTGAAAATCTCTGGTTACACACGGTTACAAACTGTTACTTGTAACCGGAAATTTCCAAGCTGTTACACTTGTAGAGCATTTGTAACTGGGAGCGGGATAAAAGCAACTCACCTTTCCAGAGCATCCACCCATCATATGACGTCATAATCAACTACGTGATGTGTAGAATGACATCATAATTAATGACGTCGATAAGTACGTCACGAACGCATATTTGAAGACGGTCTATGCGTTGTTGTACAAATTGTATGTCTTTACTATTAATAAATATTCTGCTGAATATTTTGAAACTAATTTGACTGGGCGCTGGTGCTGCCATAGGCAGCAACAGCACCCAGTCATATTAGTTACAAAATATTCAACAGCTTCCCTGTATAGTTTTCAGGAAATTTATAGTTCGGGCATTCGGGGATCGATCAATCCCAACACGGCGAGATGTGGGTGGAGTTTAGCTAGTGATGGGCGGGGCATAGCTAGTTGATGGGCGGGGCATAGCTACAAATGGAAAGGTCCACTGCAAATAGAGCTCTGACATTCGGATTTATATCCACACTAAGGATCTGCGTCAGAACAAAAACTAGAGAGTTGGCCGGGATCCATTTTTATGTTAAAGGGATGCTAATCTCATCTCAAATGTTATACTGCACCGATAGATTATGGTTTATAGATTCCATTTCATGCATATATTGTCAAATTTCCCTTATCTGTAGCATAATTATCTGCTTTGTAATATTGCGTACATTTTGAACACTGATCACTACCATTTTGTCTCCTCAAGTGATATTGTGTGATGCCATGTAAGTGCCATGCATTAGATTCTTTATTATGTAGCACTCATCTCATTGGATATTTTGGAACTAATTTTATTGAAAGTTGTTGCTGCCACAGTCAAATTAGTTTCAAAATATTCAACAGCTAACATGTATGATTGCTTTTATACCACATTGCCAAACTACAGCTGGCACATCTATGACTGAGCGTATATCCCGAGGCAGACGCGCTAGTCTTTTCCTGATTAGTTGAAAAGTAAATCATGACAGCCATCCAAGTCTGTAGAAATGTAGCAACATTTTGCTACTAAAGCTTCAATATCTTTCTATAGCGCCATGATAAAAGCTTCAAATTACCTGCATAGTTTATGAGTGGCATATTAGATCACCTGAATGGCTATCAAGAGATGAGGTTAGTTACCCTTTAATTCAATTAATATTTTATTACAGTACACTCTTTCCTTTTACATTTAGAAAATACATGTTGAATGTTTTTCTGTACCTGTTAAAATTGAATGGGACCTGGTAAAGCAATTATCTGTCAACGATATAACTAATTAACATGGCTCCGTTTTAGAACTGTGCCACTTCAGTTACTTATTACCATTCGCCTATCAGCCAGATTGAAATTGACTTATGATTATAGATGTGCAAAGCTTAACCAACGGCGAGTGTAAATTTTACTCATGCTGATAGACTTAGATCACCAATTTGGATGTTGCTTGGCTTCCGACTGCTGCACAATGATGTGTCTGAGAGTGAACACACTCCAAGAACAGCTTATCAAGTTACTGACAGATACGATATGATACATCTAAATGACCAATGTTCATTTATTTCGTGAAGCGTTCTTAAAAATGAAATGAACATGGCATCATTTCTAAGTAATGTTGTATAATAAATAGCCACTTAAGATATTTCTTCGAGTGCACTATGCGATTTCTTGTTTGTTTTCTATTTTTTGCAATATTGAAATTTGTAAATCATGTGAGTAACCAGAGACTTTTATTTACTATCACACATCTGTGCATTATTGTGACGAACAAAGCACTGGCAAAGGTCGTATATTGGTGTTTATAACTTAAAATGTGAATAATAGACAGCATCTAACAAATCTACCAGGGACCAGTTTGACACAGGTGAGTAAGTTATGCCCTTTCGTAAAGTAGAAAGCAGACCAATCAGAATGCTTTAGTTGACATTTACGCCGTACTTAAGTACACCCAGTGTACTTGTACTTAATTAATATATTTGTGCATGTTCGATAGATATTACTAAAACTTAGTGCCAGTATTGCAGAACAATTACCTGGCCGAATGTCGATGTTTGAATTACCGTTAACCTGTCTATAATACAAATCAATTAAGATGAATTCATCCACGGCATAGCAAATATCATGTTGACTATTATGAGATTAATTCTCCCAGAAGCGTTTGCCGCTTAACCCATTCACTGACATCCGCTGGAAAATCAAATTTCCTGTGATATAAAACCTACTCTATTAAATATTCCGAAACCAAACTGATTGGATGACAGTGTTGCCTACTACAGCAACGACTTCCAGACAAACTAAATTCAAAACATTCAACAGTGTTCATGTAGGATTGCCTTTAAGGTGAAGGGATAAGGGGCAACGGGTTCTCGCTAAATTGCTGTCAGAATATTCAGTTTTCTTGTACGAATTACGTTGAAATTATGAGGATGGGAATTCATCATTGAAAAGCCGAAATGGCATTGCTCATATATAAGTGTAATTTAGTAATATATTATTAGGTTATTAAACATTTCCGAGTACAATATGGATTTTTATTGTACGGGTCCACGTTGTGTTTAAAAATCAGTATTGAAAGAGACGCCGAAGGCGTCGAGTTCAATATAGATTTGTATACACAACGTGGACGAGTAGAAGACTGAGTACTCCTTTCAGGCAGAGAATTATACACTTGTGCTGCGGTGTATTTGAAGCTTTCTCTGCCATATTCCGTTTTAATCCCCGGATGCTGTAAGTGAGTGCGTGTTTTGGAACGTAACCTTCTAGTGTATACCGCCCTAAAGGAAGTGAACATGTCGTGCATGTAACCACGACTCAGACCATGTCTAAACTTGTATGTCATAACACTCATTTTATTTTGCATTCTTTTAGTTAAACTTGTCCAGTTTAATATAGTTGTACAGATGGTGTACTGTAAGGCATGTTTAATACCACCTTAGCAGCTGTGTTTTGTAGATTTTCTAAACTATCCAATAATGTATGTAAAAAATGGGCAAGATAGAAACGACTACAATAATCAATGTGTGAAAGGATATAGACTTATAGAAAAGATTTCCTTGCTCAATGCTAAGACAATGTTTATTTTTCCGTAGACTATAAATCAATGCCGAAATCCTTTTACAAAGTTGTCCTATGTGTTTTTTCATGCAAGCGTATTATCTATATATAATCCTAAAGGTTTTTCAGATTCCACGGCATTTAAGCTTCCATGATTCCATAGGATTATAACATCATGTTGGTTTACTTGTTTCAATGTATGCGTAGTTCCAAAAAATTCTACACTTTATTATTTGCACGCCATTGTTCTACCGACTTCATACCTGAATTAGATTTTTCCTTGATTTCAGATATATTTGAGCCAGCAGCATGCATAGTTGTATCATCAGCATACATATTCACAAGGTTGTTGACACACATAGGCAAATCATTGGCGTATAAAATGAACAGACGTGGTCCTAATGCTGAGCCTTGTGGTACTCCAATAGCGATGGGCAATGGTTTAGAATTCTTTACCAGAAATTGAATTGTCTGCCCATTAAATATGACGAAAACCTCTTAAACCCATCATGGCCGAACTTGTAAATACTTAATTCTCGTAAGAGAATGTCATGATTGACAAGATCAAAGGCCTTTTTAAAGTCAATCATAATAGAATCAACAAGGTCGCCGGTATCTGTCCAAAACCACCATCTCTCCACTAGATTTAACAATGCAGTTTCACATCAATGGTTAGGTCTGATTGAGATTCCACTAATAAATTATACTTAAGCTGTGTTCTCACTAGAGACTTAACCGGCGCAACGCAATACTGAGGTATGGCGTTATTCCTGATTAACTCTCTAGTGAGAACACGGCTTTAGCTATGCAGTTATAAATATGATGATGCATGTGTTGTTCAATAACCTTAGCGATAATTGGTAATACAGAGATAGGTCTATAATTGCTAATACTGCTTTTTGAATCAGATTTATATAGAGGGTTTACCTTTGCACATTTCCACATTTCGGGGGCTTCTCCATTAGCTTTGCTTTTGTTTGTAATGCATATTTGAAGACGAACTAAGCGTTGCTGTACGAATTGTATGTCGTAACTATTTAACAAATATTCGCGTACATATTTTAAAACTAATTTGACTGAGCGCTGTTGCTGCTCTTCAAATTAGTTTCAACGTATTCAACAGCATAGCTGTATAGCTTTCTGGAAATTAATGGCCAGTGCGTTCCTGGATCGGTCGATCCCAACACGGGCGAAGCGTGGGCGGAGATTAACTATGAGCGTGGCATAGCTAAAATTGGAAGGGTCCATTACGTCACCTGATGTCAACGCGTTAGTAAGAGTTCACAGTTACTTAAAATCTGACAATTGCACCTTGTTTTGACTGAAAAAATCCTGATAAATACATATTTTTGACACATTTAAAAGGGTAAATCAAGGGTGAGCGTTAAGTTATATCACGAGATTTTGTTACTATAATAGCTAACAAAATGTTCATTTTCAGCTGTGAGTAGCAGCTCAATAAACCGCCATGCCCCTTAGTCTGTGAGTCAGTCAGCCAGAAAATCTACAACCGGGCTGTATCTTGAAAACTACTGAATCCGATTTTGCTCAAACTTTAACACATCGAAGGAAGCTTCTGCGCAAGCGGATTACAGAGTTTGGCTATGATCCGGATAAAGGAAGCTGAATCCGGATCGGATCAAATTCTAGATATTAGGTTATCTCGGAAACTGCTCGTCCGATTTCGGTCGAATTTTAAAACAGGAAGAGGTGTGAACATCCACTAAGATGCCACAAATGTTTGATGTGATCCGAAAAAATCCGCAAAATCCGAAAAAGTTCATAAGATCTGCAAAATCTAAAAATAATCAGAAAACAAATTCGGAACCCGCCGCTGCCGAGATCCTATCGACAATGTTAAGGTATCTGGGAAATCCAATTACGATGAACTGAAAAATGAAATAGCATATAATCGCGTCTAAATAATGTAGAGTAATACATTCTAGTAGACAATTTCTAAGTCTAACTATAATTTAATTAATTAGTATGTCAGCAGGGACATTGGCGAACCACTAGAGCAAATAGAGCTTTATTATCTATGGAATGGATTCGCTGTTCGCTCTGGAAATTGCGAATCGATTCTAACAATAGAGACAGTACCCATTTCCGTCAACAGTTGATGAATCCAGTTTCTCGATCAATCTCATGACGTCATAATCAACAAACTCACACGTATTCTGGCGGCATAATCAATTACGCCATGATTAGCGTATTTAAGTCCACCATAACCGCTTAATAGTCCATCAATCCGCACGAATTGTATATTTTTACTATTTAATAAACATGCTGCTGAGTATTTTGAAGCTAATTTGACTGGGCGCCGTTGCAGCACCCAGTCAAATTAAATTCAAAATATTCAGCAGCTTGTCAGTATATTTGTCTGGTAACTGAGATTCAGCGAGTGCAGTGATCGCTTGATCCCAACACAGGCAATGTGTGGGTGGGGCTTAGCTATGGGCAGGGTCGTTAGCTAAAACTTGATTCATCTATCGCTATGTCACCCATCGTAAATTAGAATGCACTTTTCCATTTTTAGCTATGAAATGAAATGAAATTTATTACGCTCAGACCAATTTTACATTGATATATGAGGAATATTTTAGAGTGCTTATTATACGCTATAGACGGAGGTTATATATTTATATTGTGACGACCGTTGCTATCATATGATCGTGAGATCATATATTTCAATCCATTTCCATACAAACACGTTAGCTTATGTCACCCGCAACATGTTTGGACTCCAAATCAGCTACAATATAAATAGACAGATTATTATCTAGTCTGCACGCTTTCTTGCCGATTTAATGAAATAAATTACTTTATGGCAATTATAAAAGCGTAAGGGATAATTGTGATCGAGATTTACACTTATGCAAATTTATAGGATTTAGAGTTGAGATAATGATATTTGTTATTATGATTGGGTTATAATCAATTGTATATTTCATTATTTATGATATGTATGGAGTCTCTGTTGATTAGTTTAGGAATTATGCAGGAGTCATGTAGTATTGTATCCGCATAATCCCGACGGATCACGACGCATTGTGCACGTGTGTTAAGAATGTTGCCTCGGCGAGCATTCGGTGGCTGGCCTTCGCGAGAGATAGTTGCGCCTTAGCGAAATTGTGATGTAGGCAGCCACCGTCTCACGTTTATGTAATTCTATGCCGGCCATATACACCGACATGGCTGTGAAAATGACGTTTCAAATGTTGACGTTTATATAATAAAGTGTGCTTGTCATTTATATAAGCAGTCATCATACAGAATCATAGATAAGTATGGGCGCCATCTCGGTCTTTAGGCCCATCAACAGGTAAGCAATCTTCAGAACATTTAGAGTTCACGCTTCTCTGGTCGAAACAACGTTAGGCCAGTTGTCACAATATGAACTTTCATACAGAAATCACTCTATGACTTTGGGCCATCACAATCCTCGACCGCACGTGATGTCATTCTTCATGCGATAACCGTCTCCAGCCATGGTCGCCATTATCAGTTTCCAGGTCTCCATCTTCTGGTACTATTATCCGTAGCCAGGTCTCCAGCTCCTGGTATCATTATCCGTAGCCAGGTCTCCAGCTCCTGGTCGCCATTGCTCGTAGCCAGGTCTCCACCTCCTGGTTACCGTTGTCTGTCGCCAGGTATCCAGCTCCTGGTTAGCGTAGTTGTGGGCCAGATCGCCATATTCTGGCCATTCGCAGATCAATCACGACGTTAGCTTCTGGCGGCTCGTGGCCAGTCATATGCAGCCTTTCAGATCCACGTGCATCCCAAGATAAATTTCGATCGTGTATAGTATTTGCGTTGCGCGTTCGTCTGGGTGCACCCACGTCTATCCGTCATCCTCAATACGATATCAGAACTCGTATTGTGATCATCTTCGTCATCGGGACCTTTTCGTCTTCAAGCCACAAAGAAATGACTGTTTCCATCGGGTATTTATAAAAACTATACTACATTGAGGTCGTATATTATTGATTTATTATATATAAATTCTATATTGATTGTTTATTATCACGTCAATCAGTTTGATATCTCAAATTTAGATTCCGAAGAAAGAACAATTAATCCTAAATTGTAATTGACATAAAATCATACATGCTGCCATAAAGTTAAGAGATTATCTAATGGTCCATATCCATCCTAGGTTCTAAATGATTCAGATTCAGTAGTCGATAGTGGTCTACATGGACCAGATCGAACAGGGGTTATTTTCAACTTGGATGGGGGTATGTACCCGGATCTCATCTTCCATTAATTAGGAGGATTTATGATTCTGAATTAAACTAAATCGTCTGTGATATTCTTTGAGGATTGATATAAGTGACATCGCATGGAAAAATCGATTTGAAGTGACTGACATCAAAACTTAAAGAAAGAACAGGGATTGGATCAGACAGGATCGATCCGATATTGATTGATACTGGTTGTTTCGATCTAGATGTTAATTCGTCACCATAGGATTCTTGTTTCGTTCAAAGTAGTTTATAAATATTCATCGTAAGATAACGTCGATAGAGGAGTTCAGCAGTTACAGATTCCGAAACCCTGTTTCAATAAAACCATTTATCTCCATATAATACATCATTTACAACAATTATTTCAATCATGCAGTACTGGTTCAAATTACATAACAAATCACAGAAAGAAAGCTAGAATGAAAGAATATTACTTTTTCAAATCTGTCTTTGTTTACTTTCCACTTAATTATACCCAGCTTTAGAATCAATAGGTCAAAGTTCAAATGCTAATGCAGATCACTCTTCCATACATGGAGCCAAGATAAGGAAGTGTTGGAATTTCCATCAAATCGGTCCTATAAGCTTTCTTTCGAATAAAGGGGCTAACCATTCATAACGGAAGTCATTTCGCTACCCCTAGACATCTATTTTATCATTTCCATATTGGGTTAAGCGTTTTGGCAATAAAATACCCGGTAATCATTTGATTAATGACGTCATAATCATTACTGATGTGCTGTTTTTTTGATAAGATATATCGGCATTTCGCATCGTACAGTAATCTGATCCACGCCAATGAAACCTAACTCCATTACAATATTTACTTATTATTTTCAATTTACAATTATCATCTTCATTCATCCACCTCAATCATCCTCAGAATGGTCAACAGTCTTTGTTGTTATTGTTGTTGTTGTTGTTGCTGTTTTTGCCGTTGTTGGTTTTGCCGTTGATGATGTTGCTGTTGTTGTTTTTGTTATAGGTGTATCTGCCACTGTTTTTGTTGTTGTTGTTGTTGCTGCTGTTGTTGCTGTTGTTGTTGTCGCCTCTGCTGCTGCTGCTGCTGCTGCTGCTGCTGCTGCTGCTGCTGCTGTTGTTGCCATGGTTGTTGTTATGGTTATTGTTATTGTTGTTGTTGCTGTTGCTGTTGTTTCTGTTGTTGTTGTTCTTGCTGTTATTGTTGTTGTTGTTGTTGTTGTTGTTCTTTTTCTTCTTCTTCTTCTTCTTCTTCTTATTATTATTATTACAGTTGTTGTTGTTGTCGTTGGTGTTGTTGTTGTTGTTGTTGTCGTCGTCGTCGTTGTTGTTGTTGTTGCCATCGGATAGGGAATTGCGTTAAAATGATTCTGATAAAAACACACAGTTTACTCAATAGTTTCTTATTTCCCAATGAGAAGAGCTTAGAGAACTTATAGTAGTTTGGGCGAATAAAATACTATTTTGGGAGGAGTTCTATGCGTTAGTCTTTAAAGAATTCAAAACTGAGAGCATAATGGTGCTCATCACCTATTTCATATTGTGCGCATAAATTACATTTCCTATTCTCTCTTGGTATCCCCTTCCATCTTCCTATTTCTACTGATAGGTAATTATTCTAAATCGAATTAACGTGATCATGCTATGGTCTCCTAATATACATAGACATTTTTTCCATTTCCAACTGCGTTTTGAAAGTATTGTCAGCTTTTCGCTTCCATGATTTTTGCATTTCGCTGTTCCAGTGTTGTCTATACTGATCATTTAGTACCTTATGTATCTTATTTGATTCTGCTTTAATATCTTCAACAGCTAGCGTTGTCCATAGGTAGCTTTGTTCTGTTGAGTCTAATATATGCTTAACCTGCACCAACCACTTATACCGTATATTAGTGTGGGTATAGTTCGTGAGCATGTATTTATAAATTAATGCTGATATTTTATTATCTTTTTGTCACGATTTTTAACCAATATATTATTATTCTCTGTTTAATTTAAAAGCTCGAGTGACATTTCACCTGTTTCCCCATAAATCATATATCGTGGTGTAGAGTGTTTTACTTGTAATACGTTCCGTAGAAAACTAAATTCCACTTTTCACACCCATACAGCTGTATTGGTTCTACCAGCTGTTTAAAAAGGCAATCGATTGGTAGATTCAGTTTACATGCATACATGATTAACGCGAATGATGCCTTGCAGGCTTGTTCGGCTATGTGTTTTTTGGCTTTAAAAGAACGAACGTTTGCACTAAATGTAACGCCTAAGTATTTATATTCTTTACTGATCTCTATCTCTTCGTTGTTAAGATAAAATTTAAGTTTACTATAGTAACGCTTTGTGGAACCGAATACCATAATTTTGTTTTTTATCATCATTAACGTTTAGCTTCTATTTATCTGCGCCGTTTCCGAATGTTGTAAGTACGTTCTGAAATTCTGTTTCTTCCTTTCCGATCAGAATCGTATCGTCTGCATATAGGAGCACTAAAATTCTTATAAGTACTGTAAGTTCCACTTCGTCATACTCTAATTCGGTTGGTTTGCAGTTATTACTTATAGATAGATTGAGAATAAGACTGGAGACACATTTTCACCCGGTCTTACTCCCCATCTGCACCCAAGTACTGGTGAGAGTTCATTATTTATTTTAAGCTGAGATTTTATGCTCCTATACATACTATGTATGACGTTAAATATTTTACCTGGTATATTTAGATTGACTAATTTTTTGCCATAGCCCGACTCTCCAAACTGTATCGAATGCCTTAACAAAGTCAATAAATGCACAAAATAATTCTTTTATGTTGCAGATTTGTATTCGGGATGCTACAGTAACTACAGTAACTATATGATCAGCCGTCGAATACCCTCCCCTGAAACCCGCTTGGTTCTCAGCAAGCAATTTGCCCTGCCCATCTCTAGCTAACTTTCACCCACACCTCTCTCGTGTTGGGATCGATCGATCTCTGAACTCCATGACTATCAATTTCCAGTAAAATATATAGGTAAGTTATCGAATATTGTGGAAGTAATTTGACTGGGCGCAAATTAGTTTCAAAATATTCAACAACATGTTTGTTAAATAGTAGAGACAATTCGTACAACGTGTCGGACTATTAAGAATTCAAGCCGGGTCATATAGAATCATTTATGACGTAATGATTATGACGTCATCCCAGAGGTAGTTTAACTAATTATGACGTCATATGACGTGAGATTGATAGATGGATACTCTGGAAAGGCGAATTAGTATGCGAAGTTGTAACATGTACATTTGAGCTAGACATTATAATGGCGGCACCAGGCCGAATAAACAATGAAATAAATGACAGCAATCATTCATTCAATTAATTCTTAACTACAACCTACACATTACTAATCGATCAAACAAATATGTGTCTGCCCTATTTCTTTAGATCGTAGAGCAACTACAGGTGCCGTCAGTTGGAACTAACCGTGGGTAAACATAATACTTGACGTTTCGAGATAATTGAAACGTATTGATTAACCAGGCCATTGCCTACTTTTGTTTACGCAGTACCTTTACATAATTAGGTCTAGGCCAGGCCAGGCATATAGCAAATAACATCTGTTTGCCACACAATACACACACGGAGGTTGTCTATCCAGCAATCACGCGCGTAAACGAAGCGTTGCCCCTTTGCAATGTCTGTTCAATTCTTTATCCTAAATTTGAAATTGATTTCATGAATAGTTGCCATAGCGTGTTATTTGCAAGACAACAACTAATTCCGCCAGCACCTTGTTTGAAATCAACTAAATTTGGTCAAGATATTAAAACATGTGCTTATTGCATGTTCATTTGAAGGCTAAAAGAAGCCAGTCATTCCGGGGGTAAATTTTTAAAAATATACTTTTTTTACCTGCAAATGGACATTCAAGAGGCTGTTTTTTGTCCGGTTTCGTCATTAAAGGGTTAACAAAGAGGCTTGTATTAGACTGGTTATTAAAAACTAACATATGATAAGCGTTGTGAACCCGACTTATTATGAGCCAGGTAGAATATTTAACGGATGAATCCAGTTTTAGCTATGCTCCGCCCATTATCTAGCTAAGCTATAAGCACGCTTCGCTCGTTTTGGGGTCAGTCGATCACTGCACTCTCTGAATATCAATTTTCAAAAAACTATATCGTAAGCTAATGAATATGTTGATACTAATTTGACTCGGTACCGTTGCTGCCTATGACAGCAACAACGCCTAGTCAAATTAGTTTCAAAATATTCAACAGCATGCTTATTAAATAGTAAAGACACACTATTCGTACAACCTGACGGACCATTAGGCCCTAAGCGTTTAAGACGGACTAAATCGAGTCATTCATGACGTAATTGATTATGACATTAGTCACGTAATTGATTATGACGGCATATGATTGCCCTATAAATTGGATTCCTCACTGAAAACGTTTTGCGCACGAGAAGTAAAGGATCCATTTCTAGCTATGCCACGCTAAGCTCCTACCTTTTACGCATGTTGGAGGCAATTTGAAACATTGAAAGCGGAATTCCTAGAATCTATACTGCAAGTTACTATACAGGTAAGCTGTTTAATAATTTGAAACTAATTTGACTTAGGGGATGTTCATGCCTATGATTGAAACATATCTAAGTCAAAATCGTTTCAAATTGTTGAAAATAATGGTTATTAAATTGTAAATTCACCTTTGACTGCTGTTTTGACTTATGTGACGGAGTTGTATGTCTTGGTAATTGTGACTTCAGGTAACATGTGCCATATTTGACTATGACGTCAGATATGTGAATGACAGATCGGATTCCTCTAGTAAAATGCTCCTAAGTGGCATTTTAGACGTGGCTATTACTATGCTGCATAGCAAATACAGGATCTTACACAAGTTGATATTCTGTATAACATTTGTCACACAAGCTTAGTAAGATCTCATTTGGAACGTGCTTTAGCGACTGTTTTACCACAGTCGCTAAAGCACGTTCCAAATGAGATCTTCATGAGCTTGTGTGCTTTTGATATGAACTCGCAACGGGCGTGTTATTCTATACATCACATAGGGTATGATTTGAGTTTTTCACTTCCACCTTTGCAATTTTCTTAACCTTTTGTATTATTTCGCAAAAACCAGACACTCATAGTCATCATTATTTTTCGGGTGGTGTATATGAACATGGTAGTATCACATATGAGCGCATCTCTACACATTGTTCACACAAACTCACGTCTGCTTTTATGAGTACCCATGCATATTATGAAGGAAACTTGACATTTATTAATGTCAAGATTTTAAAAGGTATTTTAAATACAGATACGTCTCTTCTTGGACTGAATTACAGTCTTAATGGTGAAGGTGATTTGTGTGGTGAACAGGAAGAGTTAAACAACGTATTCATAAAGACTTCGTCCATTAATATTAGGGTTACTCATTCGTCTTTACTTTACAGGAATATAAACTGCCTCGAAATCTTCACGAACATTTTGAATGGCTGGACGTTGCCAGAAATTTGCATAAATTGACCACAATTCGCATGTCAATGTTTTAGGCAATCCACTGACTGACTGACTTTCATCGCCAAGCTGATGCCAGTGTTTCAGGCAATCCATTGACTGAACGACTTTCACCGCCTTGTTCATGTCATTGTTTCAGGCAATCCACTAACTGACTGACTTTCACCGCCAAGCTCATGTCAGTGTTTCAGGCAATCCACTAACTGACTGAATTTCACCGCCAAGCTCATGCCCGTGTTTCCGGAAAATCCACTGACTGACTAACATTCAGCGCCAAGCTCATGTCTGTTTTTCAGGCAATCCAATGACTAATTGAATTTCACAGCCAAGCTCATGTCAGTGTTTCAGGCAATCCACTGGCTGACTGACATTCACAGACAAGCTCATGTCAGTGTTTCAGGCAATCCGCTGACTGACTAACATTTGACCGTCGAACTCCTATATCAGTGTTTTAGGCAATTTACTGACTGACTGACGGGCTTTCACCGCCAAGCTCATGCCATTCTTTCAGCCAATCCACTGACTGACAGACTTTCACCGCCAAGCTCATGTCAGTGTTTCAGGCAATTCACTAACTGGCTGAATTTCACCGCCAAGCTCATGCCAGTGTTTCCGGAAATCCACTGACTGACTGACTTTTACCGCCAAGCTCATGCCAGTGTTTCAGGCAATCCACTGACTGACAGACTCTCAATGCCAAACCCCTATATCAGCGTTGAGGCAATCCACTGACTGGCTGTCTTTCACCGCCAAGCTCATGTCAGGGTTTCCGGAAATCCACTGACTGACTGACTTTCAGCGCCAAGTTCATGTCTGTCTTCCAGGCAATCCAATGACTAACTGACTTTCACCGCCAAGCTTATGTCAGTGTTTCTGGCAATCCACTGACTGGCCGACTTTCACCGCCAACCTCATGTCTGTCTTTCAAGCAATCCACTGACTGATTGACTATCACCGCCAAGCTCATGCCATTCTTTCAGCCAATCCACTGACTGACAGACTTTCACCGCCAGTATATTAGTATATCAGTGTTTAGGCAACCCACTGACTGACTGTGTTTCAGCCAATCCAGTGACTGGAGGACTTTCACCACCAAGCTCATGTCAGTGTTTCATGAAATCCACTGACTGACTGAGTTTCACCGCCAAGCTCATGCCATTTTTTTCAGGTAATCCACTGACTGACGGACTCTCACCGCAAAACCCCTATATCAGTATTTTAGACAATTCACTGGCTGACTAACTTTCACTGCCAAGCTCATTCATGCCAGTGTTTCTGGCAATCCACTGACTGACTGACTTTCATAGCCAGGCTCATGTCAGTGTTTCCGGCAATCCAGTTACTGACTGACTTTCACCACCAAGCTCATGTCTGTCTTTCAAGCAATCCACTGACTGCCAGACTTTCAACGCCAAACCCCTATATCAGCGTCTTAGGCAATCCACTGACTGACTGTCTTTCACCGCCAACCTCATGTCCGTGTTTCAGGTAATCCAGTGAATGAATGACTTTCACCACCAAGCTCATGTTAGTGTTTCAGCCAATCCATTGACTGACTGACCTTCACAGCCAGGCTCATGTCAGTGTTTCCGGCAATCCAATGACTGACTGACTTTCACCACCAAACTCATATCTGTCTTTCAAGAAATCTACTGACTGCCAGACTTTCAATGCGAAGCCCCTATATCAGAGTTTTGGCAATCCACTGACTGCCTGCCTTTCACCGCCAAGCTCATGTCAGTCTTTCAGGCTCTCCAGTGACTAAACGACTTTCACCACCAAGCTCATGGCAGTTTTTCAGGCAATCCACTGACTGACAGACTCTCTACGCCAAACCCCTATATTAGTGTTTTAGGCAATCCACTGACTGATGGTCTTTCACCACCAAGGTCATGTCAGCGTTTCAGGAAATCCACTGACTGACTGACTTTCACTGCCAAGCTCATGCCAGTGTTTCACACTATCCACTGACTGACTGTCTTTCACCGCCAACCTCATGTCAGTGTTTCAGGCAATCCACTAACTGAATGACATTCAGCGCCAAGCTCATGTCAGTGTTTCAGGCAATCCACTGACTGACTGACGTTCACCACCAAGTTCATGCCAGTGCTTCAGGCAATCCACTGACTGACTGACTTTCACCGCCAAAGCACTATATCGGTGTGTTAGGCAATCCACTGACTGGCTGACTTTCACCGCCAACCCCCTATATCAGTGGTTTTTTTTCCAGCAACAGTCCGCGCATCGAATACTCTCCCAGCGCCGGTCACGTGTTCCGTTACTCTCACGGAATTAAAGAGCAAACTTAAAGCCCTGTCGCCTATACGACCGCCTCCTCCCTGGTATTATGTCGGCCAAAGGTTAGCTAATGTAATCCTATGTAGGCTTCGCAATGGCTGTAGTAATTTAAATCAGCATCTATTTGAAAATTTTCTGTCAGACTCAGCTAGCTGCCCATATGGATACACTGATGAATCCACAAATCACTAACTCCTCCACTGCCCTCTTTTTAACGACCAAAGAGTCTCTCTCCAAAATCAGCTCGTCCTAAAGAATATCTCTCTTGCCACACTAACAGCTAATCAACTTCTATACGGCATTAACAATGTCGACTTGGAAAAGAATATTACAATATGTAACGCTGTATGCCAATACATAGTCAATACCAACCGCTTTAAGTAACTTCCTATTTGTTAAATTCGCAACTATAAGAGCGAAATGCAAACAGCCCTATATATACAAGCATGGTGAACGCAGCTTAAGAGCTCCTCACCTTACCTTTCTCAATCTTTTCAAATTTTCAGTTTGTACCCTGTTTCTCATATTCTCCTCTCCTCTCTTTTTGTCACTCTTTCCCTAACTCTCCCCCACCCCACACACATACACACTCTATCCCAACCTCTCTCTCTCTCTCCCTCTCTCTCTTGCTCTCTACTTCCCTCCCTCCCCCCCCTCTCTCTCTCTCTCCCCCGCTCTCTCCTGTCTCTTTCTCCCGCTCTCCCCCCCCTCTCTCTCTCTCTCTCTCTCTCTCTCTCTCTCTCTCTCTCGCATTATGCACACACGCACGCCAATACGTACGCACACACGCACATATTCACGTACACATGCGTAAGCGTGCCAACTACCTAGACAATTGTAATCAGTGGTTGATATAAATTATCATTTAACTAGTTATACATACGTTACTATTTAATTCTGTTTTATTATATCCCATCTTGATGTATTTATTAATGTATTGTATTTGTATGTATGGGAGACACGCTATAAGACTTATGTCTTACTGTGCTCCCATTGAACAAAATAAAATTATGTTTAAACCAAACTATAGGGAAAGAAGGATGTGACTATGGTTATACGAGAAAATGCCTGCCATTGTCGGGATATTAACAAATAACATCAATTGTGTTCTGTTTCTGCAGATGAATAATGACGTTTGAAGTTTAACGCAATTTGAGAAAGACATGCTCTGACTCAGTAGACCAACACGAATACACAGCAGCATCAGAGCAAGCAAAGCATACTGAGATGTTCTAGATGATCTTGAAAAGCAGCTTACTGAAAATGGACACCTACTCATTCACTATCAAAACAAGAATGTTAAAGCGTACACTGTCTCGCCCGTAAAGCACGGAGAGTTTGGATTGCAAAGCAAACTTGGCATGGTTCGTAATATTCAGTAAGACACCAACAAACAAGTGTAACCAATCAAACGTGGACAATTTTACCAAACTGCGGATAGTTTGATCTTGAAATTATTTTCCAAAATGAAACTAGTAATGATGCAGATATAACCCCTGCATAATATATAACTCTGCTGTACATGTGTGCTGAAATCTGGTGTGCCATTGTTGAAAATGAGTGGGTCATAAAAAACTGTAACAAAAAATACCATGAAATGTTCAAAGTTCAAAACCGTGAAAAATCTGTAAAAATTGGCCAAATTTATATCAGTAATAGTGCAAATCGTATCCCTGTATTGTATAGAACACTTCTGTAAAGTTTCATTGAAATCGGTATGGCCATAGTTGAGCTGCATGGCCCATAAACGTGGATGTGCTCACTCTATTAAATTTCATTTATTTTAGTGACATTATGATGTCATGGTTTAAAATAAGTCTTTGCAGCTATATATTCTGATGTGTAAGCAGACTGTCGCTGCTTAGCTCTGAACACTTTATGTTAGTCGTGGCGTGGCCGTCCTTTTAATCTAAATGGCCATGTCGAGTTGCAGCATTCGAAAATATGTTTAGCTAGAGACATGTGCATGAGAGTGAGTGTAGAGGGGTATTTTCCATGTTTGCTGTTAAACATAATATGTATAATTATACACGTGTACCATACTATAGTAGGTACTTAGGTGGCGATGTTAGAAATATAAAGAAAGTTGCTAGACAGACAAAACTACCGACAAATACCAGCCGCATATCGCCAGTAAAACGTGTGCTCTTTTTCGGATCCAGACGAGTTGTTCTAAAAATATGTACCTATCCATTTCTGATATCGATGTAGAATTTGTCATTGTTTACCTGTATCATTTAAGAAAGGTGTCTGGAGAAAGTTAGTTATGAGTAGCAATCAGTAGTGGTATATCAATTATTTTGAAGGCACATGTGGGTGGAATGATCCTGCTTAACCCAAGTTGTGTCATGGTTAAACTTTTAATTGTCAAACTTGCTAAAAGGCCTATAATGTGTGTTGAAAAACGTCCATTTGTAGGACAAGATCGACTTATTTTTGAAAATGTACCACTGGAATGACTGGCTCGGTAACCGAGCCAGTCATTCCAGTGGTACATTTTCAAAAATAGAACAGTCTTGGCCTACATATGGACACTGGCTAGGCTGCATTTTCGATTTCTGGACGATTAATCTATGAATAGTCCGGCCCGCCAAAAAAACAGCACCTGCAGTCGCCATGAGGAAGGTCCGTTTGCTGGAAAGTTAAGTGCGAAAATTAAAATGGTCTTGGTATAATCTTTTTGGAAACGATCTTGACCATTAAATGGTTAATTAATATGGGTAGCATTTTGAGCGTTATGAGGCGCTGTTGGCACACGGGGTGGGTGGGGGGGGGGGGGTTAACACTTTACAGATGTGTGTATAAGAACTTCAACACGTTAACGCTTAGCGGCTGGCACCAACAATGTATTAATTACGTATGATCTAACGAATATCGTGAAACTATCTTGCCTGTGGGAGCAACAGGTTGTAGTTGAATTAGTGTCCAAATATCTAACATGTCAAAATGCGCAGCGAATGATGTATCTAGCTGTGTCATGAACGTTGGATAGTCCATCAAGTTTACGAATTGCATGTCTTTACTATTTAATAAACACCTTGTTGAATAGTTTGAAACTAATTTGAATGGGATATATTGCTGCCATATGCAGAGAGATTGGCGCGGCATAGCTAAAACTGGAAAGGTCCATTAGTATGGTCACAATATGAAATAAATGCAATAAATTATACAAAATTACAAGTAGACGATTTATGGTAGTTTTCGGCAGCATACAGTTTAGAGAAGAACATATGGAAAGTTGGTCGAAATCTGATCACAAGAAAGGGCCGAAATATTTCATCAAAAAGATGACCGCCAATGTTTAAAAGGTGTCTAGAATCTACTCATACATATGTAATAGGCCATCTCTCACCGCTTTAGGTGTGAACATTACCTATAATATCCATTAGCTTGCTAAAGGTATAATTTCTGAAGGTAACAGAGGTGTTCGATATGACGTCATGATGTAGTTTTGTCACAATTTAAATTACTCTCCACAGTGATGATGTAGGACAGTTGTCACGAGTGTAAGGACAAAATCATAATACAATTAAGAGGAACAAATGCCCATATGATGACAAGGATGCCGTCATGGTATAATTGTATCTAATTTCAGGTTAGTTTCCAAAATTGTGGTGTAGAAAATGTCATGGATGCGATATCCCTACAACAATTTGCTGAATAACGTTTTTGAAATAATGATTGTTAAATTGCCAATTCACTGTGTAGGTCAGATAGTTGGTAAATAGAGAGACTGCATAGCCTAATAAAAACGGTGAAATTGACTTAAATAATTATTAAAAATCTGCCTACATTCAATGGATTGCAAACGCACTGGCTTCTAGATCGTCTGAATTATCCAATAGTTAAAGAAACAGGCAAACGGTGGCTGAAATAACAGCAAATGTTGGATGTTCCCCGGGAGTTCGTCGAAACTGATCGCGCAGAGTTATGATACTGTACTTCCATGTTATATCTGAATGGTTACCAATATTTACTGCTTCGGGACACAGCAGTTATCTGAAGTGTGCGTATCTCTACCTCCAGAAAATGGAGGCTTTAGAAATTGTAAATCTTGCAGTATTCAAAAAATTTGTGAATGGATTCAATGCCATAAGATTCATCAATCAGTACGGCGCTGGTCTTGCCTCCGGCGTGGTCAATGAGCAGTCCCAGATGCGGTCTCTGAAGAGTACTGGTGGATTCACCAGAGGAAATGGCATCACCGAACACCTACGAGACATTTGGACACTCTCTTCTCTTATATCCTCGGCGTACAATCATGCAGGACTTCATTAATATAGTATGGACATCAGGTGAGCTCCTCAAGGAGTCAACTGTCTTACAGATGTAGAGGAACACGGCGACTTGGTAAAACGTGCCACCAACCTTGAACAATAGTATCCTTTTTCGCTTCTCGGAAGAGACGATGGTGAGAAACATTATGATAGGGATACATGCTGATAACGATGTGAGTATTCAAGACCTGTTCATTGTAGGAATAGACACGGGGCTGACTATCTGTCTGTTCTTATTCATACAAACATACGACTAAGTCAAGAAGTTAACATCAGCCCGGGCCCTTAAGGTCACTGAGGACAGAATTATTGATCTAGCTATGCTGCTTCACAGGTTCCTCATGGTATCACAATCTGGAGATCGCTTCCTTGATGAGGTGATGAAGTATGAACCTTCGCTTTGTTTGTTTCAAGTAAAGTATCATTTACGGAAGCCAGATAAACTACAACGTATGGACGCCATACGAAAAGATGCCACTTCCTCAGACTATGCAGTGCCTCAGACCATGCCAAATAGTGATCACTACCCCCTAAATAGACGTTCACGTCAACAGTTATTAAATTGAAAGGAACGCAGCACCTACAGTTCAATTGTCGATACTGCAACTGCCACGTCAGATCTCTACGGCAAGGCCTTAGTTGTCTTATATGCATAAGATCAATGCATGACCAAGTAAAAAAGGGAAATATGCATCGGCGTCGACGAAGTCACGTTACAAATAAGGTCAACATATTTGATGTAACAAAACCTGTTTGGAAAAACAACGCTTTCCTCTAAAATGATATGAACACACAAGCCCTCATTCCCTTGATCACCGACGGCATGTGACAAAATGGCTGAGATGTCTTCCACGCTGGAGGAAATGCAGATGAAGATATAGTGAAAGCATTCGGTATAAGGCCACCCCACAAGTCGACATCCCTCAGACACATCTGTTGATCTTGCTACTGTATCACGGAACAAAGGACTACAATCTTTCGATCCAACAAAGGGAAACAAAATGTTTATAATATCAAGGTTCTGAAACAGTTACTTGGTGGTGGTGTCCGCTCTGATATATGGCTTGCCATGTGGTAGTGACACTACGTCAAGCGTCTTCGTGGTCGACAAGAAGTCTGTCTCGCTCAAATATCTTTTGTGCACCAAAGGCCGAACACGTATACTATAGAAACCACTGGATGCAAAGCAATGGTGTTTTGTTCAACGAGACCCAATCTGAGTCTCGATAATCACATTAACCTACAGTTTCCTTTACAAGAAGTAGCCACGTCAAAGACCTTCATGGCACCCGAAAGACTGCCTCCAACAATCTCAGCCACACACCTTCACCCTGGGTGGACCTACTTACAAACATACAGTGGATGGACAATAACGACGGCATGGGCCCTAATGAACGACGCAGGACTGTACAAGGGGTGGGGGTGTAACTTTCTCCACTCATGATGAGCAATCTGCACAATACACACAATTTAAATTGATCAGGATGCAGCACACCGAAATGTAGCTGCAAAAACATGGAAAATAAGGCAACACTGGAAATATGGCAACTGTGACAATAACGTCCAAGTGCCAATTTCAGATGACGATTCAAGTCAAGACTAAGTGACTATGAAATGAAATGGTAAGTGTGTTCTCACTGGCAGGGCCTAACTAATTCCTTTTAAGACCGAAATTGTGGGGAATTACTAAAATGGCCACCGTTAGTTGCATCTGCAGGTACATTTTGTACACTGATTGTATTATCCTGACGCAACATGCTCTCCTGAACATGGACAAATTATGAAAACAATCCCTACAACCCCACAACTACCTTAGCTTCCAAATGGACCCTTCCAGTTTATTCATCAATCATATGACGTCGTAATCAACTACGCAACGTGAAGGATAACGTCATAGTCAATGTCGTCATGAATGGCGTAGATAAGTTCTTCACGAACACTTAATTGATGACGGACTTAGTGTGGTTGTACTAATTGTCTTTACTAATTAATAAAGATGATGTTACATATTTTGAAACTAATTAGACCGGGTGTTGTTGCTGCCTACACCCAATCAAATTAGTTTTAAAATATCCAACAGCTTACCTGTATAGTGTTCTGGAAGTCGATAGTCAGCCAGTTCAGGGATCGATCCCAATACGTTGAAGTGTAGCTAGAGATGGACGGGTCATAGCTAAAACTGGATTTATCCATTAGTACGATTGTCCAGAAGCGTATATCGAGCTATTGAGAGAAAACTGCTACTCCAGTTAATTGATCTATGTACTAACTGGAGAGGCTACAGAAGCACACATCGCGTGACAAAATCGTCCAACAGCTACCCAACAGCGCCTTTGTGATGTCTCATGCCGTCATTAACCTAATGACGTCATCGTTTACGTCACAATATACCATCTCGCCATATTTTAGGCATTCCCCATAGATCTGTGTGGTATTTTCCCGTATGACTAGTGGTGAATGACGTCGTAATTGTTAAAGGGGCGGTATAACTGACAGACACTTTCCTGGTGTAAATCTATAGATGCTGATATCGCCATTGTCCCTGGGCCGATTTTAATGACTCGGGTATCTGGAAATTGCCGCTGATTCGCTGCATCGCTTGGTACTATGGACGTTAGGATTCCTCAAATTGTTTTTACAAAGAAATGTAAGAATACAGCTTTCAGATAAGGACGACGTGCGAGAGGACAAGGGAGACGATCGTCGACTGGCTCCAGACGTAAGCAGAGTTACCTCCCGTTAGCAGTGAAAAAGCTATCTCGAGGAATGAACGAGCGTGCATGTTGCCAAAAACATTTAATGCTCTATTATTTGTTCCCACGTTCACAAACCATTTTCATCCAGGTTTAAATAAAGCTAAGGGTAATATTACATCATAGGTTTCAGGGTCATGGGTTTGCACATCTTAACCCTTTAATTATCACGCAAGTAAAAATATTAACTCGCCTGTCTGTCTGGCATGATTAGAACTGGTACATCTGATGTTTTGTCAGCTACTTATATCCATATACAAATTCACCTTTCCAGCTTATCTATCCATCATATGACGTCATAATCAACTAAGTGACATGGGCAGACGTCATAATTATGACGTAATGGATGATTCGATATAGTCCGTCTTTAACTCTTAATAGTCTGATACGGTGTACGAATTCTATGTCTTTGCTATTTATTAAGCATGCTGTTGAATATTTTGAAACTAATTTGACTGGGTGCTGTTGCTGCCATATAAAATATTCAACAGCGTACCTGCATAGTTTTCTGGAAATTGAGTCAGGGAGTTCAGCGATCCATCGATCCCAACACAAGCATGGGGTGGGTGGAGCTTACTGTAGCTAGAGATGGGCGGGGCATGGTTAAACTGGAACGGCCCAAATTTGAACTAAATATGTCGAGATATTTTCTGATGATACACTGAAAACCATATTTTCAATGAATTTAAGGTTTTTATGGAGAAATAACTATAGGCAATAGACAGATTTCGCTAAAACACGACATTGACACCCGCATATGTGTAAGGGGGGGGGGGGGTGGCAACAAGCATCATCATCACCCAATATGACCCACTTTGCATCTGAATAAAAATCAGTTTCTATTTAATAAATATTCTGTTGAATATTTTCTAACTTATTTGATTAGAAGCTGTTACTGCCAAAAGAAGCACCAAGATCCAGGAGAATTGGCCTCAAAATATTCCACAGCTTTTCTGCATAGCTATCATGAAATTGAGCCACTGGGATTCCATGGGTTAATTGGTTAACTGGCATTGTCTTGAAATGTATATATATACTGGAATTTCAGCATTCACTGGTTTTATATTACAAGACTTTGTCATGTCATGGCATGTGCTGTGCACGAGATGATAAAATATAAAACCTGCTTAATAGTTACAAAACTATTTTATAATTTTATTTGCTTAGTGCAAGACAGCAATTACTAAAAAGTGCATATAAAATGTTTCAAGTATGTTGTATGTCGGTAGGTGTAATCAGGTAAAATGTCCATTCACAGAGATCTAAAGCACTCCACTCTAAGCATGCTAAGTATGACAAAGCGATCATCTGCAAAATTCCTGACTGCTAAGTTTGTAAATGAAATGCAGCATGGTAAGTGTCCAGTCGAAATGCAGCCTGGTACCATTCATGACCCTTGATTGATCTGAATATCTGATTCTGAAATATAAACACACGAATGTGTGTGTGTGTGTGTGTGTGTGTGTGTGTGTGTGTGTGTGTGTGTGTGTGTGTGTGTGTGTGTGTGTGTGTGTGTGTGTGTGTGTGTGTGTGTGTGTGTGTGTGTGTGTGTGTTGGTGGGGTGTTACCCATATGATTGCAGACAGTGTTAGGCTCACGACTATGATGAAGGGAGGGGGCTGGGGTTGGGGTGGGGGATAGGATGGCAAAGTTGGTTGAATTCTGAAACCAAATTTTCTTTGTGGGTTACTCATATGATTTTAGATTGCGAGGAGATGTCTGCATTAGGTTCTGCATTAGGTCGGGGTGCAGAACATGTGGGATCGCGATGGTATACCATCGACTGCACATTCTAGTGTATGGATGGTAATGATGTAATGTATATTACATTATTTGATCAATCGCTCCTGCCTGTGCAACTATAATTGCCTCTTCATAACATTTGAATATTTCTTGGCCCACTAAATAGTCCAGTTTTCAACCCAGAAAGCAGCAACGTAAATTTCAAGGCAGCTAGGTGGTGTGTACGAAGGATCTCAACCACACAACTTGGAATAATTAACACTTTAATGTCCAAGAAAAGCTAAGAATTGCCTGTGAAAATGTCCATTTGCAGACCAAGAGGCTATTTTTTTATTTTACCACTGGAAGGACGGCCACGGTTATCAAGCCAGTCATCCAATTTTTAAAAACAACGATTTTTGACTTTCAAAAGACCATTCCTCAAGATCACTGAAAATGTCAGTTGATTTGATCATTAAAGGGTTAATATATTTCATGCATTGTTTGGTGCTTATCAGGTTAGTCCAAATATGTACTGAGAATGAGATTATATTCCTCTCATTTATAGAATGCAATGACGTCTCAGTACATGCTTGGAATAGCCTAGGTAATGCATTGTTGTAAATGACATTTCTGGATATGTAGCTTTTATTTTTAATAGGCATACCCATATTTTGTTCTTAAGATAATGACCTTTGTAACCATATTACTTTGACCACATGAATAACATATTAATATATAGAAATAGGACATTTTGATTGATGTGACAATAAATTTTAAATTGCATTTCTTTGCCTGGGCCGTTACAGAGAAAATTGGCATAATATAGCGTCACAGATGCTACATTAAGTAGGGGATGGTTTATACTCTAAGCTAAATGGGATGAAATGCATAACTTCTCAACCTCAAGGGTTGTTAGACGGCGATTTGTGTCATTTCAGTCTATCACGGAAACACATTACGCGTCTCTATTAGGCGCTGTAGAATGTATTATGTACCTGGAATTTCTTAACTTTAACTATTTTCCTACTAATTTGCATCTCCTCTGTTGTGATAAATAAACAGCTACTCGTCTAGATGTGTATATTATGAATTATTACCTCTTGAAGACGCTCAGTTGGATTCTAGCGAAAACGTAACTATCCAACAGGAGGATTCCCACACAACTGTCACGTTTCTAACAGCTGCTGACATGCACGGTGTCCAATCTATGGATATCTATGCTCCAAATGCCGCTGAATTAAGAGTCATAATGCAAAGCAATTGAGAGATCGTGTAGCGTACATGACGTCATACTCTATTACATCATAATCATGATGACGTCACAATACACAGTGGCGTATTTTGAACATTGAAAAGTCGGTCAGGTGTACGAAAAGTATGTCTTTACTATTTAAATAAACAGTGTGTGTTGAATAGTTTGGTACTAATTTGACAGGGCGCTGTTGCTGCCATAGGCAAATTAGTTTTAAAATATTCATCAGCTAACCTGTATTGAAAATGGGATTCTGAGAAATCAAGGCTATCAAGTATATAAATCGATCCCAACGCGAGCAAACCGCTGGCAGCGGGCTGAGTGAAGCTTAGCCAGAAATAGGTGGGGCAAATCAGAAATAAACTCCACCCCAGGGATTTTCTCCACAAACTCGTTGCAAGAATCGTGTAAAGACCATCGAATTCTGGAACTATGGGTGTACATTACACGTTAGAAATCAGTTAACATGTTTTCTAAACAAAAACCGAAACATGTTAGCTGGCTGTGGCGATGAAGGGGTGCTATCTATGACACATGCGATACATACGTATAGACCATCCTCTCAAAGTGATGTGGGGATGAATGCGGATATGCATAACACTCGCATCGACAAATCCCTAAAGATAGTATATATTTTTACGATATGAACCTTATTCTATTGAATATTTTGAAATTAATTTTACTAGTCGACAGTTTTCCTGTAAGTGGCGTTGAAAATGAGATAAGGGGAATTAATTCATCGATGGAAGACTTAAAATAGTATAGCGAATAACATAACAATGCATTTTCAACATAATAATTTATTTCACTGAAACCTTGTCATTTATAGATCCATCTGGTAAGGACGGCAAATATTGTCTAAGTGACGAAGGAGGTATAGTGTGTGTCAGTTATGAGTATACACGCGATTTCGCTGAATGGTCTTGATATCTGAAACACTAATAGTTGCAAAGTACCGCGCCTTGAGAATTGCGCAGATATTTTAAAATAACAATAATAATTAACCAAGCATGGTGTGGCCTGACATCTAATAGTCCTACTGAAGCGAAAGTTTCTGTTCTACATAGATGACGATCTACTTCTGGCACGTGTTTTTTTTATGCAAACGGTGTTGCTGAAAGTAATTGCTATCTTAATTAGAAACATATTTTCAAGTTACAGACGGTTGAAATAATTGTAGATACATAGATAATAAGATGAGAGCTTAAGACACGGTTATCATGATCAGAAGTTAACAAGGTGTAGGGTTTTTTTAAGGTGAGTGGTTCATCGTCCTGTCAATCGAGGTACAGCCATGATGATGCCACCCTGAGAGAAATAACGGAATAAATATATAAGTCAAGATTAAATAAATAAATAAATAAATATGATAAAACATAAAGAAAGAAAGAAATAAAGAAATAAAGAAGGAATGAAAGAATGAATGAATGCATGAATGAATGAATGAATGAATGAATGAATGAATGAATGAATGAATGAATGAATGGCGGGGGAAGGAAAGAAAGAAAGAAAATAGAAGGAAAGAAAGAAGGAAAGAGAGAAACAAAGAATGAATGAATGAATGAATGAATGAATGAATGAATGAATGAATGAATGAAGAAAAAAGAAAGAAAGAAAGAAAGAAGGAAAGATAGAAACAAAGAATGAATGAATGAATGAATGATGAATGAATGAATGAATGAATGAATGAATGAATGAATGAATGTATGAATGAATGAATGAATGAATGAATGAATGAATGAATGAAGAAAAAAGAAAGAAAGAAATAATGAATGAATGAATGATTGAATGAATGAATGAATCGTCTTTGGTTATATACCCCATGGAGTTGCCTTTGGCTGTATACCCCATATTTACCCTAAATTTGTATTTTGTTTTAGAAACCAGATATGTATGAGTTGTACTGTATTATAAGGCTTCTAGTCCATTTAGGTCTGTATATATGGAAGCTGACAGGAATTAAAGACATGCACCACTTTCAGTAGTTTGAATATTAACCCTTTAATGGCTAAATTTGATCTAGAATGAATGTCCATTCGCATGCAAAGAGAACACTATTTTTGTTAAATTTACCACTGCAATGAGTGGCTGTTACCGAACCAGCCATTCCAGTGATACAGTCTCAAAAATAGTCTTGTCTTGATCCGTAAATGGACATTCACCAAAGACCACTGCAGAGGCCAGTTTTAGTCGGCCTCATCATGAGGACGTTAAATTGTCTCAAATAGTTATAGGGACCAATATACACATAATCAAAAAACGCCTGCACAATAATTAATTTCAATTGTAATATAATATAACGCGGCTTACTGGGCCGATACTGGGTTGATACCATGCGGATACTTTCAGTATCAGCCCAGCATCGACCCAGTAGGCTGTGTTATTAGGGATATGGTTGTGGTTAGACACATGCCTACAGTGTTCTTTTTCATCGGCCTTAGCATTCCTCTATCTACCGTCCGTTTCGTCGCAATCGGTCAGCTATTCACTTGCAGTCTCGCCTGGCTCGCATACAACCTGTAGTAGTAGACAAACATCGCTTTCTTCTAATGTCGACTCACCCCGCTCGGGTAACTCCACACACTCGTGGGGTTCTTCACTGTGCCGTCTGACGCGATCACCTCTCTCGTTCAGGAAGGTATTCGCTTCCGGTTTATCAAGACGAACTCCTCTAGTATCAGTGAGGTCGATGCCGGATACTGCAGTCGCAAACAGGCACACTAACAACACAATTGCTACTTTCTGCACAGTGAAGCAGAATCCTAAAAAATAAACAACATTGGTGGACGTCAGTCAATGTGGTACAGCGGTATATGATCGCGCATGGACACGCGTGCATGCGCGTATACTTGTATGGTACACTCACAGCAACGTTTCAAAATATTAAACCGCTTACTTGTATAATTTTCCGGAAATGGATAGTTCAGATACCGATCGATTGCCACACCGGCGAAGTCTAGGTGGAGCTTAGTTAAAGATTGGCGGGGCTTAGCTAAAACTGGATTCTTCCATTATCGATGCGTATGGTTCACCTCCAGGTGTGCTCGATGAGAAAACAATGTCTCTGAAACATGCTTTACAACCAAAAACACCCACCCACCCACCCACCCACCCACCCACCCACCCACCCACGCCTCATCATCATCATCATCATCTGTTTCAAGGTGCACATTAGACTCCTTCCAAAAAAGTCATAAGATTGTGTCCTACAGCAAATATTTATTTAACAAGATTAAGTTCATCAGTTCACCAGTGTAAGTTGTTCATCCAATTAAATTGTCTAATCAACTATACGAGGTACGATTGGTTGTCAGAGTAATTAGTAAACTGCGTATCTAATTATAAAGCCGAATCTGAAGAGTTAAAGCTGAAAATCGCACTCACTCACTATCTCGCTCACTCAACCGCCACCCAAAGTCACACACCCACTCACTCACCCACTCACTCACTGACTCACTGACTCACTGACTCACTGACTCACTGACTCACTCAACCACCACCCAAACCCACCAACCCATCCACCCATACCATCCGTTCGCTCGCTCACTCACTCACACATGCATCCTTATCGCAACACCATCGGACCATACTAATTACGTCGTAATTCATCGTACGTTACCTCTGGTTGTTTTCACCCAGAAAACCCTGCGCGCAGTTGCAGAAAGTAGTTTTCATTCAGCCAATGAAAATGCGCGGTACGGTTTTCGGTCGATTTTGACAGTCATCTGTCACTAACGTAAACCCCCATGCTTAAACCGTGGAGGCTATCGTCGCTTCAAAATTTGTACACATTTTTAATGCTTTTTCTTCGTCTAGTTAACTTTGATCACAATGTAGCAACATATATGTTGGAAGATCTTATTTCTCTTGTTCCACTACGCATTCGTGTGTGTACATACTGATTGAAGAATCGCTTAAAACTGCAAAACATCAATTTTCGTACTGCAGCTGATGCGGTAATTTGGAATAGTATTTCTCTCAACGCTTTCACCACTGAAATCCTAGTATGTTCATGTGAAAGCCCCAACATAATTAAAGGTAACGTCTTTAGTATTTTGGTAACTAGTTTGACTTGAACTGTTGGCTTAATTATAGGTAGCAAAACACATTCCAGTCAAATTAGTTTCAAATCACTCAACACAATATATAACTCGATCATACATCATAAATGATCTGTTGTTGTATCTGGTATGTAGTGGTGAGATTGTTAAAATTACTTTCTATTAAGATCTAAAACATTTGACTGTGGATTGTGTAAGCTTAATATTGTCAAACAATCGTAATATTGAAACACCCTGTATTGGATGGAGAGTACTCCTTTAATCATTGAAACCCACAAAGTGACAACTATATACGTCTAGTCTTGGATATGGTGGAATGTTTTGGAGGTAGTCCGACTGTCATAGATAGCACCCCACCGCACCGTTCAAACTGTCTTAACCCTTTAACACTCACGTCGGCTAAAGACGCTTTCTGCAGTGGTCCTGGAAATGTCCATTTGCAGACCAAGAGAAGCCTATTTTTGAAAATTTAGCACTGGAATCGTGTCAGTGGTAACATTTTCAAACGCAGTCTACTCTTGGTCTGCAAATGGACATTTCCTTTGAGAAAGTTTTAATTTTCTTGAACAAATTTAAGGGTTAAGGGGTTAAAAACATTCAACACAATTTTGCCTACACCAGAGGGGAATGTTGCCTACACCAGAGGGGAATGTTGCCTACACCAGAGGGGAATGTTGCCTACACCAGAGGGGAATGTTGCCTACACCAGAGGAGAATGAGATTGATCCTTTAACCCTTGAAACTCCAAGGCATATCCTGAGCTGTATCGAATACATGTGATCTGCAGAAATTCAGCAGTAAGATAGCACATACAGGGTTCATGGTCAGGTTTGTAGACTGAGACTAAGCCTGAATCTAACCACAGAGACCCCTGAAATCCCAGAGTGCTAATTATATGTCTAGTTAAATACTAGCCATACTAATTGTTATTAATGTATTAATCTATACTTACTGCACCTGCATTATTATCATTTATGTATTCCTTCAAAGTAGCCAGTGCAGCTTTCTGGCCTAGTGTTACTCACTATAAATGTGTGTCTATTCTCCAGCACCCAACTAAATATAATTGGTATCATAGCTAACAATATATATATTGTTAGCTATGATACCAATTATCTTTAGTGCCAACTATATGTTTAGTCGCTGACATGTTTCAATGTTTTGGAGCTAGTTTGACTGGAAGCTGTTGTTGTCATGGACAGCATCCGGCCATCAGCCCCACTTTAAACTGTTTTAAAACATTCAACAAAATGTTCCCTAAACCAGGGGGAAATTAGATTGATCCATCAACCCTTGAAACCCCAAAGTGTCAACAATATTAAGCTAGCTTCAAGATAGCCAGTATGGGCTTCTAGGCTAGAGCAACGCCATATAGATGTTGTGTTCTCAAACACCCGTGTAACTAAGTATGTTGTGAACACCCGTGTAACTAAGTATGTTGTGGACTAAAATTAATCCTTTAACCCTAGAAATCACAGTTTCAACTTTATGTCAAGCTTCTGGCACGATGAATGTTTTGAAGCTAGTTTAACTGGAACCTGTTGTTGTTCTTGGCCTATAAATGGACATCCACTAAAGACAAACTAAAATTTTCTTGACAAATCCTGACCATTAAAGCTTAAAATGATTAAAAGTTGTGTATGTTGACTGCTGAGTCTGATTTGTGTGGTAGTTGATATGAATCTTGATTAAAGATGGTTCTTTGTGTGATATATAATATAATATATAAATAAAGTTGAGTTTCTGTTTATTAACCTTTTAATGCCCAAGCCGGCCAAAACCAGCTTCTACAGGTGTGTCAATGTCAATTTGCCGACCAAAATAAGATTATTTTTTGGAAATTTACCACTGGAATGACTATCTCGATAACCGAAATCAGTGATTACAGTGGTAAATTCCCAAAAGTTGCCTCAGAATCTTGCCTTGCAAATGGACTTCAATAAGCAGATTTGAATTTTCTTGAAAACTCCTGACCATTTAAGGGTTAAGAATGTAATATGCTGTTTATATTTCAGCCAATAAACCAGCTATATGAAAAATACATCATGCCCCACAGACACCACACATGTATATTTATCACTCATCATCTCATTTGACTGGCTGTTTTTGTTGACAATAGCAGTGTGCATTTCAGCCTAGATTTTCAGTACTGCGTGCATTCTGAATGCTAACCAGTTGAATTTGTTTGATAAACCCTTTAATGGTAAAGATTTGTTAAGGAAATTTTTACTTAGTGAATATCCATTTGCAAGAATGTAAAATTTGTCCATGGGATGCCTGGCTAGGTTATCGAGCCAGGCATTCCAGTGACAAATTCTTGAAAATATTCTCAATACCACCGCAGAGGGTATTTTGTGTCGGGCTCTGTTAGTTGATGAATTTTCAGAGTGAGCATGTCAATAATATAGGGTTTGGACATCTTGAATAGGAATTTGACATTATTGGTCAGTGGTCATCATTTCATAACCAAGTTTTTCCATTTTGGGCCAACATTCTTTCATTCTTTACCTAAAATGTTCATGTTTCCTGTTAAAATGTTTATATTTGGAACTTGGCTATCAATTCTACATAGAGAAATGTTTGTATTTCCAGCCTAAATTCTCATAAGTTTGAATACATATTTTTTGTTACTGAACAAGGCAGTTACTTTTTAGTCCAGATTTTCTCGTTTCCTGTCAAAGGTTTTGTATGTTTCTGACCAGCATCTTAACATTTCCAGCTACAATTTTCACATTACTATTTATTTGAAATTCTTTTTACCATTTTGAACCCAGATATATCCATATTAACTATCACAAGTTATATATTTCTGGGTAAACACTTGCTTAGAATCCCAAATTCACAGATTTCGGTAACATATTTTTGCATTTTCATACATACATATATCATTGCATTACAGGTCCAAATTTTCTTGTTTCATGTCAGGAGTTGTGCATTAAGGATCCAAAATATCCATGTTTCTGACCATTGTTTAGAAAAATATTCGTATTAAAATTGAAAAATTTAACATTTTGAGCCCATATATGCATATTAACTGTTAATATTTATATATTTCTGGGTAAACATTTGCTTTCAATCACAAAGTCACAGATTTCAGTACCAAATCTGGGAATTTGCACACATATTTAAATAGGAGTGGTGTATGGATATCTAGCCACCTGCCATTCACGCAGGAAATGCTGAAAATTAGATATGTGGAAGCAAGTTCCTGACAGACAGGGGTGTAACTCTATCCATACAGGGACATTTATAGATTCAATTTAACAAAAACCAGGACTGGTGGTAATTGGAAGTTGTACTAATTCAATTACCACATTGGATAAATTGGTACATTTTTAGAAATTGGAATTGCTAATTGAAATTACTTTGCCCCAGGAATGACTAATTCCCAATTTCTTTTCAATTATTTTATAATTTTATCAACATAGTTTTGTTTCCTAACATAGTATAACATATGTAATACAACAACGTGAGTAGGTTTTGTCCCTTTGAAGGCCATATTGTCCAAAACCAGCATTTGTATTGAACTCGAGAAGCCGGCTCCATAATCAAGACAACCATTTCAGTTGTAAATTTTAAAAATTTCCTTCTTTTGATCTCCAAAGTGTAAATGTGCATTTTGTGTGAAAAAAATTGAAATTTTCGTAATGAAATTTGACCATGGGAAATTGTAATGTTTGCCAAAAATTGCTTCTATAGTGGTATATCTTGAAATATGTCTATTTGCAAGCCAAGGAAAGATTACTTTTTGAAAAATGAAATGGATGGCTTTGTTACTTGGGCAGTGAAATAAAGTAAAGTACAAAATATCTTCCCGTAACCTACAAATGGCCATGTACTAAGCAAAAATTTGAATATCATTTACCAATCCTCACCATTACTGGGCTAATGCCGAACATATAGCCCTAGAGACAGGTCCTACAGCCCCTGACCCATAGCATATGGGCTCGCCATGTTCGCCGTGATGTTGGCTAGTTATGTGGCAGAGGGTCTGTCTGGAGTTACGACGTCACGGAGGATTACCCCTCTTCCGACGAGAGAATGTGCATGGGGATACGCAAGGAGGTACAGCCACGCATGCACGCACACGCTCACTCGCACACTAACAATCTCGCACCCTCCATCAATCCCTCCCTCCCTCTTTACCACCCTCCCACACGCCCTCCATCACTCCCCGTCCTCACTCACTCAAACACTCACTCAAACCCACCCACCTACTCACTCACCCAATTACACAGAATGCAACCATGCATGCATATGTGCAAGAATGTACAGAAAAATGCACACATGCACGTACTCACTCACTCGCTCACTCACTCGCGCACTAACAATCTGGCACCCTCTCAATCCCTCGCTCCCTCTTTCCCACCTTCCCATACTCCCTCCCTCCATCCCTCTCCTTCCATCCCTCCCTGCCTGCCTCCCTCGCACACTCCCTCCCTCCCGCACGCACGCATGCACGCACGCACGCACTCACCCACTCAACATCCACCTAAACTCACCCACTCACTCACTCAATCACTCACTTACTGGGCCAATTAAACAAAATGCAACCATGCATACATGTATGCAAGAACGTAGAGCAATACGCACACATGCATGCATGCATACGCACGCACGCATTCACTCACTCACTCACTCGCTCGCTCGCTCGCTCACTCACTCACTCACTCACTCACTCACTCACTCACTCACTCACTCACTCACTCACTCACTCACTCACTCACTCACTCACTCACTCTGGCACTCACTCACTCACTCTCGCACTCACTCACTCCCTCAACCATCACCCAAACTCACCTATCCACCCACCCACTCACTCACTCACTCACTCACTCACTCACTCACTCACTCACTCACTCACTCACTCACTCACTCACTCACTCACTCACTCACTCACTCACTCACTCACTCACTCACTCACTCACTCTCGCACTGACTCACTTAAGCATCACCCACACCAAATTATCCACTCACTCACTCACTCACTCACTCACTCACTCACTCACTCACTCACTCACTCACTCACTCACTCACTCACTCACTCACTCACTCACTCACTCACTCACTCACTCACTCACTCACTCACTCACTCACACACTCACTCACTCACCAACTTACATAGAATGCAACTATGCAGGAATGTACGCAAGAACGTACAGCAATACACACACATGCATGCATGCGCACACATTCACTCGCTCGCTCGCCGATTCACTCACTCAC
>CM067362.1:95502136-95594636 GCA_034401795.1 Chaetoderma sp. LZ-2023a | reverse complement strand
CACCGTTTTGACGAAATCACTTGATGAAAGGATCTCTTCTGCAATAAAAGAGGCAAAAAGGAAGGAGAGCTCGTCAAGCTCCGAGGATAGCCCGAAGGCTAGCGGGCGTTCCCGCAAATGGGGGCAGCCGGTCCCCCTGTCCTCTACACAGGTGATGGAATCGCCGAAAAAGCAGAAGACAAGAGCATCTAAGCTCTTGAAGGTGTGCTCGGAGGGTGCACCACAGAAAATCCACGTTAGACTAGAAGGTGACGGGCATAACCTTCAAGCAGTGGTGGCGTCGGTTGAAGCTGGCGTCCATAAGGCTAGTACTTATGAAAATGCCAATGTAACGGTGGTTCCGGTGGTTAAAGTAGTCTCGAAAGCGCCCATTGTTGAGAGGTTGTTACCTAGTCTTGCTAATTCCGGCTACTTCCGTTTTACGATTCTCATTCTTTTTCCGGCCGGACTTCCGGTTTAGCGAGACATCCGGGTCGGCAAGATCCGGTTCCGGCTTCGGTAGCTTCCGTTTCCGGAAGCACTTCCGGTTTGGGGTGGGGGTGATCGGGGTCGGCAAGATCCGGTTACCACTTCCGTTTCGGTAACTTCCGGTCTGTCTTCCGGTTATGTAGGACATCCGGGTCCTAGAGGTGTAGTGTCTACTTCCGTTTCCGGGTCTTTTAGCGCTTCCGGCCATTCCGGATATCCGGAGTCTGAGGACTCTTTTTATTTTCCGAATTCTGGTAGAGGCGTTTCCGGTTCCGGGGTGGACACTAGTCAGTTTACTTCCGCTTCCGGTATTAGAAGTGTACTTCCGGGTCGGTCAGACCTGGATGTAATTCCGATTTCCGTTTCCGGTTTCATGAGAGCTTCTGGAAGAATGCTTTGCATTGTTCATCAATTTCCGGTTCCGTTTTTTCAGTTCCCTTTTCCGGTTAGTCTGTACATCCGGATTGTAGGATCTTGATCAGTTCCGGTAGTCTACTTCCGGTTTTATCCATTTCTTTTTTCTTTTTTTCCACATCCGGATTTCGTACAGCCGGGGATAGGGTCATTTACGGTTTTACCCGGCATTACATGTTACATCTATTTCCGGGTTTTCAGCTTCCTCTTCCGGTAATTCTGTACATCCGGGTTGTAGGATTTTGATCAGTTTCCGGTAGTATACTTCCGGGTGTATGCATTTCCGTTTCCCTTTTTCCATATCCGCATTCCTAGAATCTAGTCATCTTCTTGCTTAGAATTAGTCTTATTTCAGTTTTGTTTAATATTGGGAATGTTAAATTGCTGAAAATAGTCATTCCAAGTCATTGCCAGTCTTGTAGTCTCTCTTGGAATGATAGTCTATTCAGACATTTATTCGTTTATCAGCGACAATTTCAGCGTAATTAAAGACTGTCCTGACTGGTTACCGTATGGGATTTTGTTGCAGATTATTTTCTATGCGCATTTCATAAGCCGATAAGTCAGGTGGTATTCTACGCATTATTTCGAGATGCGATTTTTGCTTTCATCCAACTTTAGATGGCCAGTTGTCTTCGGGCCATTCAGCGTTTTTTCTCGCTCCTTTTACCTCTTATGTCGGCAGGTTGACATATTTATTTAACCAAAGGGAGTTTATTTGTGGAGGGGATAACCCTGCTTCTTAAGTAAATCGTAGTATAATTTCGTCAGGCGCTGAAAAGAATTAGATTCAGTAAAGGTTTCATAGGATCATTATGAGTACAGGATTAATGTCTACAAGTACAGTATTCGCTTAGAAAGGATAATCAATCGGATAAAGGGGCAAGAAGGAGGAATATGAGTCGGAGTCTTCTTCGTTGACATAGCTTCGGTGAGTTCGTTTTGTTTTCATTTTTCCAGATTTTTGTATGGTTTCCTTTTATAGCGTAAATTTTGCTCTATTTTGACTGGGTTGCTGCGGGCCTTCGGACGGGGGTTCGGGGGGCGGGGCTCGGGATTTGCTGGATATTTTTGGGGCAGTTTGGCTGAAGGTTGTTGGTGATGCCACCGGCAATTTTCGGTCGGATTATTCCCGGATTATTCGGTGAGTCTTGGGTTTTTGCTCGTTGAGGTTGTTGTCTGGGGGTTGGCGGCGGGCCGGTTGGAGTGGGGTTGGGGTTGCGCTGGAGGGGGGAAGAGCGGACGAGAATCTTTGGATTTAAGCATCCACCATCTATTTCGGTCAAAATGTTTTCTAAATCTTTGCAAGTCCAGAATATTACAGTCGTGATATGTCGTCTGCAAAATTCAGTATTCAATCAGTTAATATCTAGTATCAGTGTTCAATCTTTCTTGGGGATTTCTAACACAATGACATTTGTTAGTACAAAGATGAAATTATTGATGCTAAGATTATGAATAGAAGAATCAATAAATTTATTAAAATCTTTTAAGTTTCTGCCTCGTGGCATAAATATCGAATTGTTTAGGATATCTAATTTATCAGCAAGCCCGAGCGGCTAGGCAACCGTTGATGTATTCAATACAATTTTTTATTAAATCTCCACTGTTAGACGATGCTTAAATTAGATAGTCTAATGTGGGCCATAGTCTCTTATCAGGACCTTGTGACTTGTCATGTATGCTATTCATAGAATTGTGATGACGGTCATCACTAGTGACTTTCCCGTAGTTCATGTAGATCTCGGGCACAGGGTTTGGCTTTATCTGGACTCTAAACACTCCCATAGACTTACTATGGGGTTTTGGGTTTGCCACAATCTCTGGTTAAATCTCTGTAAATAATATTATCTATAATTTTTGCAGAGTCTTTAGCATTATTAATAAGTTAGGCTAATCTGATATGACCCTGTCTCCATTCAGAGTAAGCGGTATTATTAAAATATCCATAATAAACGTGAGTTACCTATTTAGTGAGGTATAAGCGTTATGATATAGACCAGGATTTTTGGCATATGTAATCTATGTGTTTTCTATGAGCACTCCTCTTTAGCATATAGTAAGTTTGACTCTTCTTTAAGGGGTGGGGCCCTTATTAAAGGGGCTAGATATTCCTGGATCTAGAATCCTTCTATGTAGTCTCCTCTTCCAAAAAGGTTTTCTGTTCCTTATTATTAGAAGCTATTAGCTTTAGAGGGGTTGTTGTTTGTCTATGATTGTCAGGGAGTCTATAGAAGAATCTATTCATTGGAAAGTAGATCCAGGCTTCTGTGCATTGGTCGGATTGTCTGTTAGGCTTCTAAATCTCAATTCGTTCAGTCATGGCCATGGGGTTTTCTTTAATTTTTATAAGGAGGAATGAGGTTTAGTCTTATGGATTGTCCTCTAGTAGAGCTGTTCGCGGCCTCTCTGAATGCTCAGATCTTCTCTTACATGTCTCCTTTTCTGGACAGTCAACCCCTCGGGGGGTGGGGGAGGGGGGGAGTGGGGTGGTGGATGCTCTGTCTCAGTAGTGGACAGGAATGCTCGCCTATGCCTTCTCTCGAACGATTTTGATTCAGTTAGTTCTGAAGAGGGTCAAGGATCAGGTTTGCGAAATTCTTCTGATAGCTCCCTGTTGGCCAAAGAGGATTTGGTTTTTAGACCTTCTAGATTTTATGGTAGATTTACCTCTTCTTCTTCCAGTATACCAGGATCTTCTATCTTAAGTAAGAGGTCTTTGTGTGCATCCAAATCCAATAAATTTTAGTCTGTGTGTCTGGAGAATCTCGAGTCTGAAGTCCTCGAGAATAAGGTTTCTTCTGATATCAGGAAATGATTGACCCTGCCAGAAGGGCTTCGACCCGTTGAGTTTACAAGGGTCGATTTTAAAACTTTAGGTGAATGATGTTCAGACCAAGGTTTCGTGCCCGATTCTGGTTCGATACCCAAATTATTAGATTTTTTATCTTATTTGTTTGGGTATTTTCATTTGTCAGTTATTACGTTCAGGGAGTATAGATGTTCTCTGGTGTCATCCCTTCCTTGTCTTCTGTATGCCGATGTCAAGGATACTAAGACGTTTAATAGCTTTATTAGAGGTCTAAGTAATATTCGTCCTCCGATAGCTAAGTCTTTTCCTTCCTGGAGTTGGGCTTTGGTTCTTCAAGTTTTGGCAGGTCGCCATTTTGAACCTATTTCTTCTACCAGTAGTAAGCTTGGTTTCGTTTTTAATTGTCAAAGCTGTTTTTTCTTGTTGCTACAGCCTCTGCTAGAAGGCATTCAAGAGATTCATGCTCTTTCTGCTGAAAAGGAGAGATTTATAGTTTCAGGAGACGAATTTGATATCCCAGAAGGAATTTTTTATCTATAACTCGCACTAACCGCTATCCTGCTAGTCCAATCATTTTAAAATCTTTTCGTCTGTCGCCGAAAAATTTTGGTGTCCTATTAGGGCATTAGGAACCTTCAATCAGCGATCAGATGTTATAAGAATCGATCCATCTCATTTATGTTTTTCCTACGAGAAAAATTTATCTAAGCCGGTCTCAAATTCTTCGATTGTCAGATGGATTTTGAGAGAATACTTAGTCCTTGTTATGAGATAGCCTCACCGGATCAAATTAATCTCTCCCTTATTAAAGCCGATGAAGTTAGAGGTATGGATACTTCTTTCGCTCTTTTTGAGGGATCGTCTTTAGATGAGATCATGCAGGTAGCAGGAGGGAAATGTGAATACACCTTACATCCTTTTAGCTCAAAGACCAGAGTGCAGGCTAATCATGGTGTGATTGAGCTAAATGCACTATTAGGTTACGTTATTAGCATTTGGATAAGATTGATTTAATTTTATCCTTGTTTGTTAACTAAAAAAGCCGAAGACTATTTACCAAGTACTTCCCACCATTTTCGTTAGGACTATGCGTCTGTGAGATAGGGGGAGAGTCTTCTTTTGGTTTTTAGTTATTTCTTTAAGTTCAACTTGTTCTTATTTGCTAATCACGTTGTGATTGAGCTAAATGCTATATTAGGTTAGGTTGTTAACATTTGGATAAGATTGATTTAATTTATCCTTGTTTGTTAACCAAAAAAGCCGAAGACTATTTACCAATCACTTTCCACCATTTTCGTTAAAAGACTGCGTCGGTGAGAAATGGCGAGTCTTCTTTTGGTTTTTAGTTATTTCTTTAAGTTCAACTTGTTCTTATTTGCTAATCACGTTGTGATTGAGCTAAATACACTAATATGTTATGTTAATAACATAGGGATAAGATTGGTTTGATTTTTATCCTGGTTTATTGATTCTCAAATCTCCTCCCACCTTATGTGGACAGGGGGCACTGACCAAATCTACGGGTTTAGCAAGTAGTGATTGAACGGTAATGGATGTTTTTGTGGTGTAATAACAACCCCCCACAGACCCCCCTTGCGGGTTGGTATGTTGTTTTATTAACCACTATAAAAACATACTTACCGTTCAATCACTACGACCCGGCCTCAACCACCCCGCGTGGTAAGATTTGAGAATCAGACTTTAAATATTTTGCACTTAAATTTAGAAAAGTGAATCTGTTTCCTATTCGGGCTCTGATGCGCATGCGTGAGCGCGCGTAGCGACAAGCGTCGCTATGAGGTGAGTATAGACTGGTGCCAGTCTATACCTGATGGTAGGCTGGAGGTGGGACTCAACCAGTAGCCTGGTTGAGGGTCCATAGGAATAGGATTAGGCATGGGGAGGTGTGTATGCAGGCATAAAAATCTTATTCTGATAGCAAAATGTAAATAATTGATTTAGCAAGTAGTGATTGAACGGTAAGTATGTTTTTATAGTGGTTAATAAAACAACAGACCAACCCGCAAGGGGGGGTCTGTGTTTTTTTTATTGTTTTCTAGGAATGCGCAGTTTTCAATGCTTAACGCTTCACGGCCATAAATAAGGATTCGTTCAATGGTTTTTTCTTTATGGTTTTAGATAGCAATCCACTGGTAGATCTAGCTTGCGGGTTCTTCTATTTAGGGACTATATAGCCTTGCTAGCTTGTTAGGCTATGTGTTTCTGAGCAGTAATGGGACGTCCAGTGGGTGTAAAGTATATCCTAGGTATTTATAGTTACCAGCGACTTCTAAGGGGGGGAGGAGTCCATTAATCTTGAATTCGAGATGGCTGCATGATCGGTTTGTGCTTCCGAACACTAATACCTTAGATTTCGCGATATTAACCCCTAATTTGCAGGTGTCTACGTACTGGGCGAAGGTGGCAATTGACGTTTGGGATGTTTACCCGGTTGTCTCCCATGATCACTGCATCGTCAGCATATAACAATGTGAATTACTCGTTGCATACTCGCATTGGAGCAGCGCGTCGACGGGATTTTTTCTCGATCACTCAAAGAGCGATTTGTGTTGCTTGTTGCCCCAACGCGCAGGTAAATCCTCTTGCTATATCATATATTCTAGGAATGTCCCAAAGCACGTATTCAAACACAATCTGGTAGTAGTAGTAGTCGTAGTAGTAGTAGTAGTAGTAGTAGTAGTAGTAGTAGTAGTTGTAGTAGTAGTAGCAGTAGTAGTAGTAGTAGCAGGAGTAGTAGCAGTAGCCGCACTAGCAGCAGCAGCAGCAGTAGTAGTAGTAGTAGTAGTAGTAGTAGTAGTAGTAGTAGTAGTAGTAGTAGTAGTAGTAGCAGCAGTAGTAGTGGTAGTAGTAGTAGTAGTAGTAGTAGTAGTAGTAGCAGTAGCAGTAGTAGTAGTAGTAGTAGTAGTAGTAGTAGTAGTAGTAGTAGTAGTAGTAGTAGTAGTAGTTTTATAATATTGTCAAACGCACTTCAGCTTCCTTAAAACAGATTTTTTTTGGTTACCAGGGAGTTGTTGTTTCGTTTGGATAGTTGCCGGTTGGCTTCGTTGTTTATTGGAAACTTACATTTTATAAGTTTCTTTCTCATGTAAGTTTCGCTCTTACTAAAAGATTACGGAGACTAGGATTTTTGTTATAAGCAATAACTGATCGGGAACCAAAAGGTTTTTGTATTTTGGTTTGTAAGTTAACATACTCTTCTTTGAAAATTAATACCTGCCTTTTATCCGGTGGCCCCGGATCCATATTTAATCCAAAAGGCCATTTAGCTTTTAAGCATTTAATCCAAAAAGCTTCTCAAAACAGTCAATGATTTTCTCTTTCTTCCTCAGTGTTTCGTAGGGTGTTTGTTTTATGGGAATGATTTCCAAGTCCCCCTCAGTTATATGACCCGGAAGATTAAAGTGGCAGCTACACTGGTATCTTCATTTAATCCAAAATGTGTCTGGTTGCACACACGCGGAAACGACCCTTTGTTTGGCCTACATATTGTTTTTGACACAGTTTGCATCCTAATAGGTAGATGCCATTTTCAGAATCACAAGTAAGGCTTGACTGAAATCGAAACTTGTCTTACGTTTGCTAGCTAGTGAATTTGTCTTGATTAGAAATAACTTTTTCTAACTTACATGTTGGTTTTCCGCATTTTCTAGATTCACCATTTCCAGGTGTCTGTCGATTATACCTAATTTTTATGTTGGCGTTATCTACTCTATTATATTGATCTAAGTTTATCTTACGCAATGTATTAGACTTAAATTTTCGTAGATAGCAAGTGATGTAGCCTCTAGGCTTCAGAGCTTGAAATAGTACAGAACAGGCTGAATCCAGTGCTTTCTTGTCAGTACAGTTTCTATGACATCTGATAGTTTGTGATTTTATCAACCCATCAAAGGTGTCATGTGGATGAAACAACCTTTTGTGAAGCAACTAGTGCGACTATGTTGGCTTAATGTATACTTTATGGTCTAAATATCTAGATTCAGCAAATTTTGAACCTTTGTAAACGTCGACATCCAGAAAGTCCCACTGAGTTATCACTTATGGTTGCTTTCAATTTAATGTCAGGATCATGGTTGTTTAGAGCTTGCAGGAATTCAGTAAATTCATCTCCTGTATGTGGCCAGATCAAAACGATATCATCAAGGCATCGATTGAAATTGAGAGGACTTTTGCCGCACTTTTGTAGGGCAGCTTCTTCCCACTCAGCCATGTAAATGTTGGCAACGCTCAGACGGAAGCATTTACCCATAGCACAACCACTAATCTGTTGGTAAACCTCTCCATTAAATTCAAAATCATTACCCTGCAACACAATTTTAAGCAGTTCGATTATTTCCCTGTTCGGGTGAAGTGCATCAGGATATTTCTTTAAGGGCCAAATTTATACCCTTTTCTATATTAATATTTGTATACATCGAGTCAACAATTTGGGTTACTATAAAGGAATTTGGGGGCACTTTTATCTGTGCTAGTTTCTAAAGAAGAGTCTTCAGCATTTTAAAGAAGTCTCGGATGCCTGTTAGCGATTGTTTGTAATTAATAATCAATGAATTCACTTATTCTGTACAATTCCGGGCCGCAGTCAGAGATAAAAGGCATGCCCGGTGGAATTAACGGGTCCTGCCAAGAATCAGTCGGCTTATGAATTGTTGGTAATAATTAGAAAGTGTGTGGCATAGCACTGTCTTTCGCGTAAAGAATATCAAACTGTTTTTTTAAATTAATATTCGCATTCTTCCATAACGGTTCCAGAATTTCATCAAACTTGGGGCAGTTTTTCGGCAAAAGTTGTTCATCTACTTTCGTGTAATATTTCGGAATGCCTAGCTGCCTCTGTGCTTCCTTTATAAAATTTTCTTTTAACATTGTTGCTCTTGCAGATCCTTTGTCAGCTGGCTTGATGACAATATTTTTATTACCGCGTAGTTCTTTTAAGACTCTGCGCTCATTTGACGGCAAATTTGGTTGATTTGTGTTTACCGTAATTGTTTCTTTGCGTTCTAAGGTGGTCTTAAATGTTGCTTTAATTGCTGGGTCTACGGCTGACACATCTGGTTCCCATCCTGACCGTTCGATGATAGGTTTCGGTTCCCTGGCTGAATTTTTAAAGAAATCTGCTAATTTGATTTGTCAGCTAAAATATGTAATTTCCGTAAAACCATTGTCCAAAAGTACATCTAACTTAGATTTAGGTTTCGGTGATGGAATAAAAGTAAGACCACATGATAAAAGTGAGTTTTCCATTTCGCTTAAAGATAAGCCAGTGAGATTGACAATATTAGTACCCAAACCAGTGTTTGGGTGGTTATGGCCTTGACCCAAATTTAGTTTAAACCTACAGATTCTAGCTAATGAGTCTAGATTTTATTAGCCGTTTCCTTTGTCCAGTGGATTTTGTCAGGGGATGCTTCAAACTTGGAAGCAGGAATAGCTTAATTTGCCTGAACGTTAGACCTAGATGCTTGCATAGCCGAGTTTAACTCCTGGACAGTGTTTCTTTGCTCCGGAGTTAGTTTGTTTTGATTAATTTAGCAATGCAAAGTATATTTGGAAATTTGGCACGGAGCTCACTTGAACAAAGTTGAAATTTGTTCTTAGACTTGCATGCTTTCAGATCATTGTCATTAATTCCCATGTTGACAATGATTTTCTCAGGCTGGTGACTGCCTTTATATCGCCTTATGATGCATTTAGCATGATTTAGTTGTGCCCCAGGGAAACAGGCTACATTTATGTCTGGATGAGGGGGGCTGATTAATCTTACTTATGTTGGACGCTCCAAACAGCAGGACTCTCTTTGTTAATTTGGGTAGGCTCCATGATGTTTTGTTACCTGGTTCAATTCTAAACTGTCAGGAACTAGATTTACTAGGCTCGTTAGTTAGGGTGGGTGTCTTCCTCGTATTCTGGTGGCAGTGTTAGTGAGAATTTAGGTTGTGGGATGTTGCAGGGTGGGGTTGAGGATTTAGAATTCTTCCTGATAAAATTCCACCAACCTTGCATTCTACGTCTTTGTGGCTGTGGTGTTAAAGGTGGGAAATCTGTTGGTGATGTGATATCAGTATCCATGGTAGCCTGCTCATTTGGGGTTGGTGACGATTCAGGAAGAGGAATCAGCAATGGGTCCAGGCATGCAAATCGGTTGGCATTACCGCCAACATTGCCTCTGTATGTGGTTGAAATATCTGCCAGCGTAATAAGAGGAGATGTATTAGTACTGGTACGTTTGTGAATGTAGACTGGTGAGGTATCTGTCGGTGATCTTTGACATTTTCTGGGCTTAGATTGAGCTGGCACTGTAGGAATAGCTGTGTAGAGTATAGAAGGTATGCACACTGATTTTCTGACCTGGTTCTGTGTTCTTAGTGGTTTGACAATGTTTTAGTGGTGTGACAAATTAAAAAAATGCGGAGATAGCCTGCTGTTTAAGTTTTTTTAATTTGCTTTTTGCCCAGCCTCTGGCGACATTTTTGGCCCTGTTATGGTATACGCCTTTGATGTTTTGTGCTTCCATAACCTCGCATCTGAGTGTACCTAATTGAAATTCACAATGGTTCACCATTTCCGTAGCAGTTGATCTAGCCCAGGTTCGATTTACTTTGTCAAGAGACTCATAAAGTTGTGTGCATGGCATTTCAGGTTTGAAAAACCCTATCTAGTTCTCCCATCTTTATGCCAATGAACATAGGGAATGAGTCCTCATTATGGTGTTGTTTTAATACCATCATATGATGGAAGCATTGAAGGACCTGGAAGTGTACGTTCACTAGCCTCACAATTGCAGGGTTTGATTGTTGGTGCTGGTGGCGATTGGAATTAGTCTTGCCAGCCTGTGGTTTCCGGTATTTTGGACCACTGGATGGCTGAAAACGGCGCCTCTGGTCCCACCCATTAATCCCCTTCTGCCATTGACTTTCATTACGATTACTGTTGTTGGATTTTGGTTCCATTATCAATGAGAAAATGGAAATACAATCTGTCTGAAATTAATTATTCTGAATGATAAGTGGCATTTATTATTTAATATTTAATCAAACAATTTAAAGCAAACAAATATTTAATTAAGTATTATATTAAGAACTATATTAAAATTAGGCTAAGACACTTAGCTCTGTGTAGCGGCACGGTCGAAACTGTGGTTATCATCCAAGTGTATTAATTCAATTATTTAAGCAATATACAATATATACAAATAGTCACACTGTCAGGTATGTTGTACGCGTTTCGAGTATTCGCTCTTCATCAGCAGCAAATATACAACTGTTTCTCAGCTTTTTCAAAAGCATTATTTTTTCAATTATGAATAAAGGGATGGCATAAAGTAAATGCCCACCGGTCGGTCAAATCTGGGTGTTTGTTTAAGAGCGACGTCATTGGTTTGATTGGTGTCTATCGAGTCCCTGATTCATGGTTCCATTCACGCCGTATCTAGGCTGGTTTTATTTCAGTCTATTATTGGTAACTCCCCATCTTTTACACTGGTACCCATTTATACTGGGGCAAGAGAGGCATGGAGCGAAGGAGATTACCCATGGTTCCAACGACGGTGAGATAGTGCACAGCTCAGGCTAGCCACTACACCAAGCCGCCTTTGTCTGAGAGCGTGAATAGCTCTCTTATTTAGCTAGACTGATGACCCCACACCACCCTCTTTTGGAGAACATTGGGTAATTAATACTCGCGCTGCTGTTTTCTTCTGGAGTGTCGGTAACATAGGTATGAATATAGCTGTTGAATATTTTGAACCCAATTTGACTAGCAGTCATAATGGTCTCCATACCAACACACTCCATACAAATTAGTTTCAAAACATTCAGCAGTTGGGGTTTTCTGCAATTTTTGGGGGCATATGGAGTGATTTATCTGGTACATTTGTTAATTTTCCTGTCAGAGAAATCTTCTAGTGCCTTTTAGCCGCATCTCTGCCTTCGCCGTGTGCATGATGGAGATCCCCAAATGCTGTGGTGCAATGTTCAGGTTAAGTTATACTTCTACGGTTTTTTTCTATCGAGGACGGACGTTGAGCGAGAAATGTTGCGTGCAAATATACCAAGCGTGAGATGACCATGCATAAATTTGCATCATAATGCGCGCAGCAATTCTCCGTGCAGTAAGCATGTTGTTTCGAAGTAATCTTGTAACATTGTCTCTGATCCGGTCCCAACATCAGACATGGATGACCACAAATTTATAGTCGAAGTAGAGAAATATGAATTTCTCCATAATTCTACCTTAGGGCAACATAGTGATAAGGAATGCGTGATAAATGCGTGGCAGGAGATACCAAACACCCTAGGAAGTGACTGGAAGGAGTGTAGAGCTCTGTGGAAAAAGTTGAGATGCGTACGTGAGGGTACAGAAGACCAACTAAGGTTGCAGCGGCGCTCCTGTTGGCAAGAAAGGTAAATGGAAACATTATGACTCCATGTCCTTCCTATCCAGCCATATTACACATCATGCGACCGGTAACAATATCAGGTACACAAACATAACTGGCGCGTACACGCATGCACACACACGTGCGCACGGACGCTCGCACGCTCCCACGCAAGCACGCACATACACGCGCGTGCGCACACTCAGGCGCGCGCACACCCACATAGACAGACAGACAACAGAAACAGACAGATCACACCAACCACAATATCCACTTCGCCCAACCAATGGAAGCCATACCCAGACTACTCGCACACATAGTGATCCATATCAATCAGTGACCCTGCTCTATACTACCAATACACATAGTGATCCATATCAATGGTGACGCTCCCCTATACCACCCATACACATAGTGACCCATACCAATGGTGACGCTCCCCTTACTACCCATACACATAGTGACCCATATCGATGGTAATCATAGCCTACACTACCCATATACATAGTGATCCATTTTAATTGTGACCCTGCTTTACTCTACCTATGAACATAGTGATCCAAATCAATCTCGTCGCTACCATACATAACCATGCAGATAGTGAGCCTTATCAATGGTGACACCATGCCACACTACCCACACACACACGCACACGCACACGCACATGCACACGCACGCACGCACACACACGCACGCACGCACGCACACACACACTCGCCGCGATCCATCTCAATGGTGACCATTCCCTACACCACCCAAAAACATAATGATCCATATCAATGGTAACCCTCCACCATATCATTCATACATATTCACTACCGAGGCCTCTACACATAGTGACCCATATCAATGGTGATCCTAAACTACACTACCCATACGCTTAGTGATCTATATCAATGGCGACCCTACCCTACACTGTAAATACATTTAACGAGCCTTATTAATCTTGACACTACCGTACACTACCTATTCACTTTATGATTAATAGTTACCCTACACTATACTGCCCATACATATGCTGGTCCAGCGTATATTATATAAAAATATATCTATGCCAATAGCCATATTGAACCGTATCGATACTAAATGGAATCTATTGTGATGGTGAATATAGGTGTGGTATCTCGGCATATAGCCTTGTTGCCGTTATTTGCTCACCTGGCCAAGTGAGCATATGCTATGTTGATCGTCCGCCGTGTGTAGGTCGTCCGTCGTCCGTCCGTCAACATTTTATCCCTAGGCCTTTCGAAGAAAGAGTGGGCATTATGTTGTGCTGCACGTGTGCGTGCGTGCGTGTGTGCGTGCGTGCGTGCGTGCGTGTGTGTGTACGTGCGTCCGTGCGTGCGTGCGTGTGTGTGTGCGTGCGTCCGTCTGTGTGTACGTGCGTGCGTGCGTGCCTGCGTGTACCGTCTGGGACACTTTCGATTATGGTATAACTCCTTCTACATCCTATAAGATAGAAACTTGACACTTTGAAAACCATTAGATCGATGGCTAGAGATGTCCATGACACTTTTATAATTTTGATATTGACCCAGGGCCTTAGCCAGAGGTGGGTACTGGCATGGGAAACAGTATAATATGTTCAAAGGTGGTTATGTCTCATATCATTTTGATGCCCATGATTAGTAGACGACATTACAAAAAAGTTATTTTGACGTTGCATTACTGAATTATGTGATGGGCAAGGTGTAGTCACTAACTTTAGAATATCCTTATACACTGTCTATATTCAACCGATCCTGTCTAGAACGACCACTTTAGGGACATGATAAAAGTATTGACTAAACATCGACCATTACCTAATTTGAAACATTTAATATAAGCATAGCGTTTGTATCCAGCTGATGGTAGCTCCTTAAGGGTGAGGATGGCGTTAGTAAGGGCGAGAGACCACCCCATCTTAAAGAACCGCCACCATTCATCTACGAAATCAAATAGTCGTTAATGGCGGATTTGGTACATGTAGATATTTAATGAAAATACAACAACTCCAATTCTCCTGCTTATAATATTTTAAAAAAACCCCAAATTGCAGTGTTTGTAACTAGGCTGACGCACAAAATGTCGTGATTGCGGATCCAGAGTACGATGAATTGGATACTAGTGTAGCCAGTGTGGGGAGTGGATCTATGGCTGATGAGATATCGAGGCCAGGATCTTCGTGTTCGCAGCTATCGTGTACAGTATTGAGATATCACACTTTCCTAGTCGGCCTAAATATTCTACTTGGCCTCGATAAATCTTGCTAATAATTAACAAATCGAGTCAGTAGTTTCCGGGATACAGCTGCGGACAGACATACAAAGACATACGATCAGACAGACAAAGCCACCCAATTGTAATACCGCCTGATATCACCATAGAAAACACTTCATACAACAAATTACTTGCTTTTACAAAAAGAATATATTGGTCTTTCTGATAATCGGCCGTGGCTATCTTATCAAAATGGCACAGTGGATACTATTCACACGGCATCCGAAGATTTTAACTGCATCCAAAATTTGGGAAATATTTATTTGCAATATACTACACTGTTAAAATACAAATTCCTAAGGCGCTGTCAATGGTAACGCTATTGTTTCTAATCTATTATACGACATCATTGAAGCTGTTAAGATTTTAACAATATGGCACTGTGTGATTGCATCTGCGAGATTTCCTGATATAAAATGAGGAATAATTGTCATTAAACTGTGTTATTCTTTTCAGAACATCAATTCATTATCATATTTTCAGGAGAAGTCTGCGACCGTTGATAGTACCAGAAATAAACCTAGAAGGGACAAAGTGGAAGATGCGTTTCTCGACGCATTAAAGCAGTTTCGCGAGAAACAAGAAGATGTCCAGGACGACCTATCAGATTTTGGGAATAGCATTGCGTCGGCATTGCGTAAACTCAGTAGACGAACACAATGTATTACCAAAAAGAAGATCACCGATGTCTTATTCGAGGCAGAAATGGCTGAATTGGATCAAAGTGTACAATCAGAATGTAACTCAGACACACATTATAAGATCTGTGAAGTCAGGGACAATACAACAGTAACTCAATTATTCGTTCTCTAAATCCTTATTGTAACACTTGATAAGTATATACTTAAAATTAAAGTACTAGAATAGTTTTTTGGACATGGGTCCACTGCTGTTTCATTTAATTATATATGTTCTTTCGTTATTCATAGGCGGATTGAAACCAATCTTGGTCCAGATGTACCAGGTAACATCTAATATCACCAACGTGGACATCACGTTTCCTCAATATTAAATGTCGAGTGATGGCCCCTTGAAATTTTACAAAGCATTGGAAACAAGGTGTTAACGACAATTTGTGGACTATTACATCATAATTAGATCGTTTGTCTTCAGGTTTGACTGATATGTACCAGGTGGCATCTCCTAGCAACCACAAACCCTTCGCCAGTCTGAACTACTTTCACGAGAATATAGGTCAACGGTAAATTTTTCAATCGGATCATATTGTAACATATTCACCCATCGGATCTGGTTTTGTGTTGAGGTATTTGCACCGAAGGAAATATTTACATTTTTACACATCTTAGCAAACCCGCTGTGAAAACATGAAGAGCGACAGATGGTATCAGCGGCAGATTTATCACTGTGGTGGCCGCGCAGTAATTGGCGAGGTACATGGAGGTATGTTCACCTTCAATAGGCTGGAATGGGGTGGTGTCATCCACCTTGGAAGATTGAATGTTAGATGCCCAGAGAACTCATTTAAAGTCTACTCAGAGCATCTAATGTTCCATTTTCTCATGCGGAGAACGTCTGGATCTTCTTAGACGTGTATTTGTCATTTACGAGTAGATAAAATAGCAACACACCGCCTGGATAGAAATTATATAAATCGGCAGTTTAAACTTCAAAGGTGAATAGTTTGAGACAATGTATAGCTTCATTATACACGGTGTATGTCCAATTCTGACCGAGTGCGCGCAATGCAGACTGCATATACTTCATCATGGTATACAGAGTATTGTAGAAGGCAAGTATACCTTTCATTCAACACCAGAAGCATGTTTCCAGCCGTCGTGTGAAGAAAGTTATTCGCGTTAGAACAAACGTATATATTTGTGACACTTTCTCTTGGTTACCATGGAAACGGACCTGCAAAAATGGTTTGCACCACTTTCAGACCCTACATCCACCCTGGTGATAACCCACATAGACCACCAGCTCGTTCGCTCTCTCTCATTCTCTCTCTCTCCCCCACCTACCCACCCACCCACCCACCCGCCCACTCGCTCGCTCGCTCACTCCATCCTCTCTCTCTCTCTCTCTCTCTCTCTCTCTCTCTCTCTCTCTCTCGCTCTCTCTATCTCAGTCTCACTCAATCCCTTTATCTTCTCCCACCTACACATTCATCAATTACGGCCTCCTCCTTATATGCATATCCTCAGAGATGGACTAATTAATTACCACGTGTATCAAGTGTATCTTTCGTATTATTACGCTAAATCTTTCGTATTTCTTCAAACCTATTGTGTTCGTCTCTCATAAAACCACTTGCATATATAGAGACATACTGAAATAAACTCTATAAATCTGATTTGAAAACTAAACAACTAAAGTTGTTGCTCTTTAGAACAGTAAGCCGCTCCGGTAGGCGTCGCCTCAAATACACAGTGCTCCATACCTTCAAGCAGTTGAAATTCATGTCTGTTTGAGAAGGTGGTCGCTATACTCAGCATGTTACGCAATCCATCTATTGCCATCAAGGACGCAGATACATTAGAAACAGGACACGCGAATGTTCACCGCAAAACCACATTCTCGCTGAATACACATTGACATTATTTACTGCATATTTCATCTACACTTAACAGATTATAAAACAGGCCGGCATGACTGAAAGACGTTGCTGTCTAAGTCAGCAACACCGTTCAATCAAATGTCACAGAAAATATTAGACAAGATTCCCATTTTGGTCACTTAAACAAAATCCTAAAGTTAGAAAGTTTTTTTCTAACTTCAGAAAGGATTGTGTCAACGATTTCTAGATGTTTGCAATATAGTCTGATCAATTTGCCCTGTGATCATTAGAGCCTTCGATAACTTTGGTTTGAGAGCATTACTTCAGAGTAATTGACATTGTATCTGCCTTATGATGCCTGTATTCAGGTTTTCACTCACGGTCATTGTCACGTGGTACGCGGTGTTGTTTGAAGGACTGGTCATCTCTGCCCAGTTGCTTGGAGAAGACGAACTCGTAAGGTTTGCAGAGAAACTAAGTTATTTGCAGTCTTCCCAAAATACTCTGGAAACTATGGTGAAAGAACGACTAATTATATTAGCTAAAGACTTAGCTCAAGAGACTAGAAAGATAACATTATTAGAAGCATCCCAGCTTCAACTCCAGAAGAGTTTGGCCCAGGAGACAGAAAAACGAACGCTGTTAAAAGCTCGATTCCGTTCATTATGGAATGGACTATCGTATGGGAAACAGAGATGGGAAGTATTAAATGATCAACTGACTCAGCTGAAAGGGGGTAAGTTGGCATATCATTCAGAAGATAAGATTTGATGATAGAGGAGTGGTAAAGTTTAGTCAAAAGTACATCAACGTCTCAAAAGTGCTAATTACAGAAAATCTATTTTTTCGTATTGCTTGGGCAATCACTGGCTACCTGTTTAGAAAGTGTCTAAACCCTTAGCCTACCTATGTCTGCAGCGAAAATATCTGCAGATAATTTTTTCTTCTTGCTGGGACAATCATTATCTACTTGTTTAAATCATCATCATCATCATCATCATCATCATCATCATCATCATCATCATCATGTACAACATTTGAGGCATATATAGCTTTTTGTCAGTCTAAAGGCTTTACTAGCTCTGATATATGGTGTGTTAGGAGAAATATCGATACAAACAGTGATACAACAACCCATGATAACATACTGGCTAAAACTGATTTCAGGGAAACAAACTAAACTCGCAGCTAAATTATACAAGTACATTTTACTAGACTCACAACAAAGACATACACAATACAGATGCCTAGAATCGATACTAGTTAACACAGAACGCAGTCACCTCTGGAGAAACCAAGTAATATATAATCTTAGCCAAACACAAACAACAATGACTAAAAATCTTGAGGATCCATTTATACAGGCATAACACGCCCACATGAATGAATCATAGAAAGGGAAAACATATAACAGTTTTAAAACAAATTGGGGAATTGAAGGGTACCTCTTAAATCTTGGGGATAGCAACAAAATTCTGTTTACAAGATTTAGAACAAGCAACCATTGTCTACCAAGAGGAAAGGGACGATGGGATGGAACTAACAGAGCAGAACATGTTTGTGCCCTCTGTAATAAGAATGAGATCGGAGACGAGTTTCACTACTTATTCATTTGTGACTTCTTTCAAAATAAGCGGGTTAACATTTTGCCAAAATATTATGGCAAAGGACCACATTTCTTCAAATTTTTCCAACTCTTCTCAACACATAACAAGAACATTCTAGCAAAGATTTGTCACTTAATTACGGAGATTACAAAACACTTTCAACTGCTACTGCTGCTGCTGCTGCTGCTGCTGCTGCTGCTGCTGCTACTACTACTACTACTACTACTACTACTACTACTACTACTACTACTACTACTAGGCTATTACTATTTATATAGATAAATATTCACTACCGTCATAAATGCTATATTATATGTTACTCATATGCTCTGTAAAATGTCCTGAGTGTGAGTAGAGAATCTGAATTTGAATCAGTTCTGATGGGTTAGGCGAAAGCACACACGTTAAAAACACAAACGTTAAGTACCGATAGGACGAGACCTACCAAGTCATGAACAGTACAGGGGTAAGATATATATTATGTGGACAGGTGGTATGACCGATGTGACACACCAGGTCATAGACATACATTTACAGGAGTTCGGTATATAATAGGAGAAACAGTGATGATGCATTGGATTTAGATAGCGATAACGATGTACTAATGCAACAGTTGATGGAACTGTTGACAGGCCGTGTTTTTAAATCTATTATACCAGTTCGGAACTGGCGTAGTGTATAACAGATTTTAAAAACATGGCCTGTCATTTTCCCCCTCTTTTCGTTAATTAACACTAGTGTGGCATGAAGACTTAAACTTTTCAATAAAATTTGTATCAAATATATAGCAGGTAGTAATTACATACTAATTATTTTGACAACAATGTGACTGAATGTTGGGTCTGTCATTGATAGCAACAACTTTCACGCAAATTACTGTCAATGTATATACAAGCTTTCTCCTATTTTCTCCTGGAGATCGACACACTTTCTCTGATAAGTATTGAAATACAGACTGTCGAATGTACTGTCATGAATACGCCCTAAGTGCATGCTTACACTTCCAGAGCTGGAGGACAAATTTCCAGAAAACTACACACGTAAGCGGTTTAATATTTTGAAACTAATTTGACTGGGTAGTGTTGCTATGGCAGCAACAACGCCCAGTCAAATTGGTTTCAAAATGGTAAACAGCATGCATATTAAATAGTAAATACTTCGTACAACAACGCTTAGTCCGTCATCAATTATGCGTTCATGACGACCTTAGCTACGTTACTATTGACGTAAATGATTATGACGGCAACCTACGTGTGACGTAGTGGATTATGACGTCATATGATTAGCTGAGCAACTGGAATCCTCCATTTTAAATGAGTAAAGCCATTTACTCACATTGCCGTCATACAGGACTCGATCTCATCTAGTTTGTAATGATTAACCTTTTACATTTTTAATGACTAAATTAGATTAAGAAAGTCAAAATATTTGTTCATTAAATGTCCATTTGTATGCCAAGAGAAGACTATTTTCGACAAATTTACCACTGGAATGACTTGCTCGATTACAGAGCGTGTCATTCTAGTGGTCAATTTTCAAAGATAACTTCTTGGGCTGCAAATGGATATTACAAACTGGATCGGATCAACTAAGGCTGTTAACTTTGCTCTAAAGTTAGATTTACTTATGCTTATGGGCAAATTTTCGCCAAACTTAAGAAAAATATTAGGATGGAATTTGTTGTCAAATATGCAGGAAATGGCTTCTCAGAGCACATAGTTTTCACATTTTCTCGGAGGAAGCCCCTCGAACCCGCCCCCTCCCTTACCCCCATTTGACCTCGGCGCCAGAGGAGGTAAATCCAGCCCTGCGGACAGGACAGTCCACACAGGGCTCATTTCATGATTGACATATTTAACTTAGGTGTACATATAGGAGTAACAAAACTGCATGGCTTATAGGATGCTGACAGGCCAGTATAAAATAAACAGCTTCCGTTCTCTTTTTCTCTCATTCATAATTTTGCTTTGAGGGTTGTATCGAGGGAGTCACTCTATCTATACTATGGAGAGATGGGGTAGAAAACGGAACTGGATGAAACGATTTCGACCATGTCTCGTGTTTGGTCGACGTAATTTGATTCACTATATACAGAATGATTCTGGACACCGTGCAAGGTTCTTTACAATATGTACAGGATCATTTACGCTAACAAAGGTTATTGCGTGCTCTTGATGTGCAATGATAGGGCAATCACTAACAAAACCCGACGCAGGGGATATGAAGCTTATTTACAATAATAATGGCGGTACCATGCAATAATAGCTAGTAAGGAATCTGGAAATCTGTGCTGTACAGCAGATGTGACCAATGTTTGTCAATGCGATTATTGAACCAGTTTAAGAACGGGACATGTACGACGTCTTCGCTTAGGGAGAGCCAGTGATGTATGACTCTGTTACATAAGAAGTGTTGGTGCACCGATGCGCTGCATTGGAATTTGTGTAGTTTGAACCCATGACTTCTGGTTATCTGGCAGGTTTCTGGCTCCAGCCCTGGAAGGTCTGTGTTGTATTTGGAATGTCGAGACTTAGAGGTCTCTATCATATCATCGCGTAGCCTCTTATAGGAGAGTGATGGTAATCTAAGGGTGCAGAGTCTGTCTTCGTACGACAAGTCTCTCATACCAGGCAGCAGATTAGTGGCACGTCTTTGTACATTTTCGAGTAGTTGTAGGTCTTTCATCTGACGTGTGCACCAGACAGAGTGCGAACGGTCGTACACGCGACTTAAACAGAATAGAGAAAATTTCGCTGTCTAAATAAGGAAAAAAGCGCCTGATTAGCCCAAGCATTTGGTTGGTCTTATTTACAGATAGATCGACATGGTTGTGGAAGTTCAGATTGCAGACACCCAAGTCCTTTATAATACGCGTCTCCTCCAGTGGGCCACTTTGCCCAGCCGACCCTGTGATTCTGTTGGTTAATTCTGGGTTGCCAGTCGCTAATCTTAGGACTTGCCATTTCTGGGTGGGTGGTGGAATTTCATTAACCAGTCTCTGGACCATGATTCTAGTAATATAATTCTAAATAATGTCTAAACACCCGGTACCTCTGCCTGCCTGGGGTGTAAATCATTTTACATCCAGGACTCTTACCAGCCACAAGATTCTTGATTATTGTTCATTTGCCATGATCAGGTTTTGGCAGTTCAAAATGAAATGTGTCAATCTGTTTCTCGATTTCAGTATTGAAAGATCACCAGGACACGTTACAGAAGTCAGTAGATAAGGTTTCTTTCTCACGCTGTGTCCCGTTGTCAAACAAACTAAAAGGTAAGTCGGTATCATGTTTTATGTTGTGTCCCGTAAATCAGTATTATGTTTCTTAAGATGTAAATTCATCAAAAACCTAGAATTCATACTGTAGAGGTTGACTTTTCATAACGGCGTCATGGCGGTTGTTGAAGAAAGGTAACATATTTCTTAGGCAACTACAACTCTCACCTATAATCATGTTGAACTGCGTGTTTCATTCATGAACATGGTATTTAAATATTTTAATAATCCCCGAGAGTCTACAGAGGAAGATTTAAAATGGCAATTCCATCGCTTTATGTCAGACCGGTAAATTTGGCATTAAAATAACCTCTAGTGGTTACTGATACCTTTAGTAGTTATCAGGTACGTCAAATGGTTACTGGTACCTCTAGTGGTTATCCTTTACCTCTAGTGGTTACTGGTACCTCTAGTGCTCACTAATACCTCTAGTGGTTATTGATGCCCCTAGTGGTTACTGACATCCCTAGTGGTTCCTGATACCCCTAGTGGTTATCAGCTGCCTCTAGTGGTTATTGCCACGAGTAGCGGTTACTGATAACTCTAGTGGTTATCAAGTACCACTAGTAGTGGTTGCCAAATGTCTGTAGTGGTTATCAGGTGCCTCTAGTTGTCAGCAACATCTATTTGTTACTGCTGCCTCCAGTTGATTTCAGGGACCTCTAGTGGATACCGGTACCTCTAGTGGTTATCAGGTACTTATTGTGGTTACCAGGTACCTATAGTAGGTTAGCATGTGCCTCTAGTGGTTACTGGTACCTCTAGTGGCTACGAGATATCTTTAATGGTTACTGGTAGCTCTAGTGGTTCTTGGTACTTCTGGTGGTTACTGTACTTCTAGTGGCAATTAGGTACCTCAAATGGCTACGGGTACCTCTAGTAGTTACTGGTACCTTCGACGGGTATCAGGTACCTCTAGTGATTATCATGTACCTCTATAGTTATCATGTGCCTCTAGTGGTTACTGGCACGTCTAGTGGTTATCAGGTACACCTAGTCGTTATCATCTACCTCTAGTGGCTACTTGGTACAGGTAGTGGTCACTGATACCCTTAGTTGTTACTGATACCTCTAGTTGTTACTGATCGCTCTACTGGTTATCAGGTACCTCTAATGGTGGTCGTTACCCGATGTCTGTAGTGGATATCGGTGCTTCTAGTGATTGTCAGGTACCTCTACTGGTACATCTAGTCGTTATCAGGTTTCTCTAGTGGTTACTGATACGTCTAGTGGCTACTAGGTACCTCTAGTGGTTATAAGGTACCTCTAGTGGTTATCAGGCACCTCTAGTAGGTTATCAGGTGCCTCTAGTGGTTACTGGAAACTATAGTGCTTAGCATGTGCCTTTATTAGCTACTGGTACCTATAGTGGCTATCAGGTACCTCTAATGGTTACTGGTGCATCTTGTGGCTACCAGGTCCCTCTAATGGTTACTGGTACCATTAGTGGTTACCTGTACCCCTATGGTGGTTATCATGTACCTCTAGTGAATATCAAGTAGCTCTAGTGGTTATCAGATACCTCTAGTGGTTACTTTTACTTATATTGTGTATCAGGTACCTCTAGTGGTTATCATTTACGTCTTGTGGTTATCAGGTACCGCTAATGGTTATCAGGTACATTTACTTGTTACTGATATCTCTAGTGGTTATTGCTATCTCTGGTGGTTATCAGGTACCTCTAGTGATTATCACGTACCTCTAGTGGTTATCAGGTACCTATAGTCGTTATCAGCTACCTCTATTGGTTCCTGCTACCTCTAGCGGTTATCATATACCTGTAGTGGTTACTGATACCTATAGTGGTTATCACGTACCTCTAGTGGTTACTGATACCTTTAGTGGCTACTGTTACCTCTAGTGGTTATCAGATACCTCTAGTGGTTATCAGGCACCTCTAGTGGTTACCTGGTACCTCTAGTGGTTACTGACACCTTTAGTGGCTACTGTTACCTCTAGTGGTTATCAGGTGCCTCGTGTGGTTATCATGTGCGTCTAGTAGGTTAGCAGGTGCCTCTAGTGGTGACTGGCACGTCTAGTGGTTACTGATAGCTCTAGTGGTTACTGACACCCCTAGTGGTTACTAATAGCTCTAGTGGTTATCAGGTACCTCTAATGATGGTGGTTACCCAATGTCTGTAGTGATTATCACGTGCTTCTAGTGGTTGTCACGTACCTCTACTGGTTATCAGGTACCTCTAGTACGTTATCAGGTGCTTTTAGTGTTTACTGGAAACGCTAGTGGTTAGCATGTGCTATCAGGTACCTCTAATAGTTACTGGTACATCTAGTGGCTATCAGGTTCCTCCAATGGTTGCTGGTACCTCTAGTGGGTACCGGTACGCCTAACGTGGTTATCATGTACCTCTAATGAATATCAAGTAGCTCTAGTGGTTACTTGTACCTCTATTGGTTATCATTTACGTCTTTTGGTTATCAGGTACCTCTAGTGGTTATCATTTACGTCTTTTGGTTATCAGGTACCTCTAATAGTTACTGGTACCTCTAGTGGTTACCGGTACGCCTAAGGTGGTTATCATGTACCTCTAATGAATATCAAGTAGCTCTAGTGGTTAGCATGTACATCTACTTGTTATCTCTAGTGGTTATTGCTACCTCTGGTGGTTATCAGGTGCCTCTAGTGGTTATCATTCACGTCTTGACATGATTTGGTACAAATACTTCAAAGTAAGACACAATCTGATGGCTGAATATTTTAAGGGCCATACCTCTGGCATTTGGCATTGAGTAAACGTCATTTTCACACATAGGTGTAGGAACATGGTGGGGGATGGGGTGGGTGTCACACACTCCACCCACCCCACCCACCCCCAAGGGGTTTTCTCTCCGACAGTGTATCCTCATAGGGGCCCCAATGTTTTGCCCACCACCCATAGTTTAGCTCCCTGCCCCGGGTCAAGATACGCTCCTACACCCCTGTGGCAATGCTCATATTAGATGTCAGTTGGAACATTGTGACCGGGTTTGCTTCCAATCCACCAAGAAATAAGGAAATAACATCAGCATTCAGGTGGTGGTGGTGCTGGCGGCGGCGAGGGTGGTGGTGCTGGTTGTGATGGCGGTGCTGGTGGTGGTAGTGGTGGTGACGATGCGGGATGATGATGAGATTTATGTGTCAAACCTATGAAAACATGTAGAGCTGGTAATTATGCAAATTTTTCCATAATTTGATATTTGCGGCACATTAAACCCGGATTTTCTTTACCATATTGGTAACTAGACACGTAATGCCGCGATGATATTATATACACGACAATAACACATCGGCTATACCCAGATAGTACATTGCCATCCAGAATTATCAGACGTGCTGATTATTTTTAAAAACTATTTGACTGAAAGTCGGTGTGCTTAGAAGGTCATTTCCTATTTACAGACGTAAAGGGGTTAAAGAATCGTTTCACGACGAAGCCCCCAAAATTGGCCTCTGTAGTAGTCTTGGGGAATGTCCATTTGCAGGCCAAGAGAAGACTATTTTTGAAAATGTCCCACTAGAATGACTGGCTCACTAACTGAGCCAGCCATTCCAGTAATAAATTTTCAAAAATAGTTTTCTCTTGGCCTGCAAATGGACATTCATTACGGAAATATTTTGGTTTTCTTGACAAAATTTAGACATTAAGGGGTTAAATCTGTATTACGCATTAGGACTTGCAATATAAGCGCTCAGATGGTCTCTATATAATATATGCGCAGTATAAATGTCAGAATTGTTTGGCATGCGCAGATTAGTAGTCAACAGGGAGGCTGTACGCTATTGTTATACAAATAAACTATTGACCTATTTAAATACTGCGTTCTGATTGGTTGTTCTGAACGAGTGGGTATACGCTATTATTCTAAATGAGTGGGTGGATGGTGTGTGCTATTGTCCTAAATGTCCGGCTACACGCTATTGTCTGTTCACTAAATGACATGTCTGTTAATGCATAGATTAATGTGTTTTAAATAGGTATTGACATGCATGCATAATGATGAGCGTGTTCTGGCTGATCATGTTTCAAAATATCCCATAGGCAGCAACAGCACCGTGTCAAATTAGTTTCAAAATGTTATATAGTTTTCTGCAAATTTATAGTTGGGGAGTTCAGGGATCGATCGATCCCAACGCAAGCGAGGTGTGGGTGAAGCTTAGCTAGAGATGATCGTGGCATAGCTAAAACTGCAACGGTCCATTAATGGTTCGATGGGTTTACTATCAATAAAAGTTAAAGAAATTGAGATTATATGTTTCTTAGGCCATGTTCTCGTACAGCCACTATTTCGGTAAATACCAGGTCTGTGGGGTAGCGTTCTCATTGAGCTGGCTCTTAAATACATCATTTATTTCAAAATTGAATCCCACAAAATCGGCGCTTTATCTTCCGATATATCATATCGCTATTGCTTCCCCATGTGAACACGGCTTATTCCATCAAAATTAGCCAGGTAGTGTTACCGTCAGCCTTTTCTCTCACTGTCTGCCATGTCGCACCGCAGTCATCATTTTATCTCGTTCTCCACCATGTGGCGCCACCATGGAGTCCAGGAAGATCTTCCAACTGTGTGACTGCAACCCGATATATTGGCTATATACTAACCTACAGAGTACACGAAATAGTTAATCTGGATTAGGCAACGAGAAAGAGGCCTTAGGCCATGTTCTCACTAGAGAGGTAATCGGGAATAATGCCATACCTCACTATTGCAGTATGGCAGTTAAGTCTCTAATGAGAACACGGCCTTAGAAACATAAGTCACGCCCCAAGCAAGCAATAATATCTAATAGACACCTTGCAGATAATGGATATGTCAATGGGCGAATCCACATTTAGCTATGCCCTGCCCATCTCTAGCTAAGCTCCCTCCACGCTTTGCCCGTGTTAGCATCTATCGAAGCCTGAACTCCCTGAATCTCAATTTCCAGAAAACTATACAGGTAAGCTGTTGAATATTTTGAAACTAATTTGACTGGGTGCTGATGCTGCCTAACGGCGCCCAGTAACATTAGTTTTAAAATATTCAACAGAATGTTTATTAACGAGTAAAGACATGCAATTCGTACAATTTGAAGTACTATTAAGCATTTGTGATGGACTATATCGAGTCATTCATGAGGTAATTGATTATGCCGTCCATCTACACGTGACGTAGTTGATTATGGCGTCATATGATTGACTGAAAAACTGGATTCATGAAAAATCAATAATTTTTGGTACTCCCCACGTAATATGTTGACAAAATTTATCCAGAGCATTTCAGTCATATACACCAATGCAACAGTGTGACTATTTCTGTGCATACATACTGGTATATGTAGGCTATTATTGACGGACCCGCCATTCGATTGATAAGAACAATAGAGCTTATGAATAAGTTATCCTGAGTCAAAAACAGAAACATGTTAGGGTTTAAGCTACAATTTTGAACACGATGTAAGAAATGTTCTGTTGAATATTTTTGACCTAATTTGATTGGAAGTCATTGCTGCCTTTGACAGCGATGTCTTCCAATCAAATTAAGTCCAACATGTTCAACAGTGTGTATTATTTTGTTTTAGAACCATGTTAAGTTATTTCTAAGGTAAACCTTTTGTATATTTTGAAACTAATTTCATTCTGTGGGGTTGCTACCTATGGCACCAACAGCGCCCAGTCAAATTAGTTTAATAATATTCAAAAATTAGGTTCAAAATATTCAAAAGATTGTTTATTAAATAGTAAACGCATACAACTGACAGACTTAAAAGTTCCTGATGGACCTATCTACGTCCTTCATTGCTTAGTTGATTGTGACGTCAGTATGTATGTGACGTAATTGATTATGAAGTCATATACTTGATCAACAGATCGGATTCTGTAATTAGCTACTCATATATTCATAAAGTACCTCTACGAATGACCTCTGACCTCGTGACTTTTGTCTTACCGTTGTTGTTAATGACGTCACATTAGCCCAGATGTGCATATTCATCATCCATATAATCATTGGCACGTTTCTCCGTTGCATATTAATGACCCTTTCCAGTTTTAGTTATGCCCCGTCCATCTCTATCTAAGCTCCACCCACACCTCTTCCGTTTTGGGATTGATCTATCTCGAAATTCCCTGACTATCAATTTCCAGAAAAGCTCATTTGACTGGGCGCTGTTACTGCCTAATGCAGACCAGTCTAATTAGTTTTAAAATATTCAACAGAATATGTATTAAATAGTAAAGACATACAGTTTGTACAACGTGTCGGACTATTAAGCGTTAAAGACGGGCTATATCGAATCATTCATGATGCCATTATTATGACGTCATCACACACTTCACTTAGTCGACTATGATGCCACATGACGTCATATGATAGATGAATAACCTTGGAAAGGTCCATTCTGTAACTAGTTTGGGATGGATATACATAGGACGAATGAGAGAGATGGATGGGTGAAGGGATGAATGAACTCTCAAGGATTATTCATCCACGCTCGTTCTAGATAATAATAATAATAATAATAATAATAATAATAATAATAATAATAATAATAATAATAATAATAATAATACGTGATGACTGATTGAAGCATAGCCTATTTGTGATAACCTATACTCTACTATGTATGTACTATCTATGGATGGCTGTATCTATGTGTATGTATATTTTGTGCCAAGGAATAATCTGAATCTGAATCTGAAATTTTAGCTTAGATAACAAATTTATATTATTAATGTCGTATAATAAGGGGTGGGGCGAGGTCATTGACGTTAGCAAAACGATATAGAACTCTGTTTCAAAATGTACCATTAAAATGCAAAATACCTTAATAAATACGCTAAGCACCGGTCCACCAGTAACAAATATCACAGCGTAATATGTCAGTCTGTCCACCAAACCACTGACTACACGTGTCTATATATTGAATGTTTTGGGGATAATTTTACCGAGAGTTGTTGCTGCCTGGTGCAGCATTGGTTTCCGGTAAGATTATTTTGGCAACATTCAGCAACTTATTGACGTGTTTCCTTAGAAATAGTGACGCTGATATGTAAGTGGTTAAAGGGTTAATTTATTGTCTCTCTACATGCATGTTGGGTGTGTCATTAAAACTAAAACAACTAATTCACATACTATAATATGTCCACCAATGATAATCCTGCAACATGATGTTTGTTTAGATGTATATATTCGCCATACTTTATTAATTTTAATATATTATCATATTTATATCACACAATTGACCTTTCCGGTTTTAGCTATGCCCCGCCCATCTCTAGCTAAGCTCCACCCACACCTCGCCCGTGTAGAGATCGATCGATCTATGAACACACTGACTATCAATTTAAAAAAAAACTACACAGGTAAGCTGTTGAATATTTTGAAACTAATTTGACTGGGTACTGATGCTGCCTAAATTATTTTCAAAATATTCAACAGCACGTTTATTAAATAGCAAAGAATTACAAAGACATACAATTCATAAAATGTGTCGGACTATTTGAGATTTGATGATGGTCTATATGGAACCGTTTGTGACGTAATGAGTGTGACGTCATCATACACGCGCTGAGCTGATTACGACGCGATACGTGGTCAGATGATTGATTGGACACTGTGGAAAGGTTATTTTGTTCACTATCCGTACTGTGTGTCTTGTGGTCTATGTTATGTCTGTTTAACCGTCATGTTTTGGCTATATCTTCGGGTAAAGGATTTTGTGACCATAAATAATATCAAACTGTGATAATTAATACATTTTGATATATTATCGTGCCATTCACGTTAGCTGATATTGAATTGATTTAGAATGTCGGATTCAGTAAAGCAAATCAAATTGATTGTTACTAAGTTGACAGTTGGCTGTCTTCAGTAATATTTAGCAATATTTGTCGATGTTACAAGAGGGTTTGCTATTTGTTACTAAATCATTAGTTAACCCTTTAACCCTCGAATTTGTTCAAGAAAATTTCTAAATTTTGCCACTAGAATGACTGGCTCGGTAGTCATTGCCAAAAATAGTCTTCTCTTGGTCTGCAAATGGACATTTCTCAAGACCACAGCTGAAGCCGTTTTTGGCTGACTTGAGTGTTAAAGGGTTAACTGACTGACTGCTGAGGTTTTTTCTCAGAAACCTTATGCCTGGGGTTATATCTCTTGACGGCTATTAAAATAAAAATAATAATAATAATAATAATAATAATAAGTGCGAATTTAAGTCTCATTGCTTCAAGTTTGAATGCTCTTGGCTCCAGTATCTGAATCGCATTTTCATGTAGAATATCAAATTATGAAATTATGTAATGAGAGTTTTTGGACTCGCTGTTTCATTTCTGATTTCAAGTTTAATTTTGACTACGGCAAGAACCAGCAAGCTAATGCTGGATTAAATGTCGCAACACGTTTCCAATAGCCCTGTATACATTTACCTCTTTAACACTCATATCATCCAAAAACTACATCGGCAGTGGTCTTAAGAAATGTCCATTTGCAGCTCAAGAGAAGACTATTTAAAAGAATTTACTACTGGAATAACTGAGCCAGTCATTCCAGTGGTAAATTTTCAAAAGTAATCTTCTCTTGGTCTGCAAATGGACATTTTATATGAGAAAATTGAAATTTTTTAAAACAAATTTGAAGGTTAAAGGATTAATGCATAATATTTTGATGCTATCTGCAGCAACAGCACCCAGTCAAAATTGGTTACAAAACATTCAACAGCTTACCTGTATAGTTTTCAGGAAATTGATAGTTATGGTATTCGGGGATCGATCAATTCCAACGCAGCGAGATGTGGGTGGAGCTTAGCTGGTGATGGGCGGGGCTTAGCAAAAACAGGAAAGGCCCATTAGCTTGATGGGGGCAATGGAAGAATCTCTTATCTCTTAATGGCATCGCACGCACATGACATGCCATGTCCCATCTTATAGAAATACCAGTGCTTTGATAGGACCACCAATGACAGCATACGTTGTGCCCAGACTATGAACAATATTTGTAATGCAATCCTTCGCTAAAATTTTAGTTATAATAAAGACTTCTTTTCGTATACAAAAGACTAAAATAGCACTGAGCAACAGCTTCCAGTCAAATTAGTTTCAAAATATTAAACAAAATGTTTAGTGAATCCATTAAAGACATAGAATTGGTACACTTGATGGATATTTCGATTTTAATGACCGGGTTATAATACATCATTATGATTCTCACGTCAGTTACCTAGTGACGTATTCTGATTATGACGTCAGATACTTGAATAACAGATCGGATCCCTTCATTAGATTGTTGGGACAACATTGTTTCATGTAAACCTACCGACTAAGTGATTATACACATTTGTCATAGCGCGTCAATTTAACCCTTACCACACGGATGTCAATATTCTTTCTTTTACTGTGTCAATAACAAAGAAAATGGTGTTCATTTTTCAACAATTTTGGTGGAGGATGTTGCTGTCTATGACAGCAACATCTTCCACCAAATTTGTTGAAAACTCAACACCAGTTCAGTTTTTAAGTTAATTTGAAAATAGTATTTTTTTATATCAGGGTGATAAGGATTAAGACTCGAAATGTCACTATATGATGGTAAAAATGATGTCAAGCTCTAATCATTATCAATATATCAGGATTGTACTACTCGGAAACATATAGGCAATGCATTGAATTATTTTCCTTTGAGAAAGCCCACACTAATGATGTCACTTCATTTGACAAATATCATGTAAATGACATCATTTCCTTTGACAAAACTCGCAGAGATTTCTGGAGATACGTGATTTCCTTTGAAAAATTAGAATTCATCGATTCTCCATCTTTGCACAGGTCCGTGTGCGGTTCCTGATATTGCCAATGGTACTGTTGACGTCGATTCTGGTGGAACATTTGTAACACATGATCAAACTGTTACGATACGTTGCCATGAGAATTACAGATTAGATGGTCCGAGTTCACGCAAGTGCTACAATGGAACAATTGAATCACTACCGAGATGTGTTGGTAAGTATGAGGTTAAAGTCGAGGTTTTTTGTACGCAATCCGTCATCCCCCCACCCACCCCCACCCCCGAACCGCCGTGTCCATCTTTGAGTTTAAGGTCCGTCAATCAGATGCATTTTTCATCCGCTATGTCATCCGTTTAAGGAATTCTACTTATCTAAGTGGAATTAGTTAAAGGAATCGCACATTTTAACAAACTCACAAATGCCGTAAATACATAAAACCTGTGTTTCGGATACGGGTATATGAATATATTTCAATTTTCACGTCATGGGCGAGAAAAGGCCCCGTTTTCTCGCCCGTATGCGCAAAGATAGCTCCCAAGACCTAAAAACCGATGAGGACAGAAGAACGGATAACGTATGAGTATATATAGAAATAGTAATATATCAAACAGCCCTTTAATGTTTGCAGATTGCGGATACATGAAAAGCCGGTTTTAGTAGTTAATGGTAAAGATTGATCTTGATAATTGATATTTCCGCTAGGCAAATTTAACAGATAAATTGTTTTCATCTATGAAAAACATCTCCTTTTTCCGATTGTAAAGAAAAACGGGTGGGCAGGCAGACCAGCGGGTGTGTTGACGAACAGACAAGTGGGTGGCTGATAGGTGGGGCAGCCGGTTGGCGGCCTGGGAGGCAGGTGGACTCGGAATCCTTGGAATGCTTGGTGCAGGATGTGATTCATGAATAGAAATTATAAACCTATTAACCCTTTAACCCTCGAATTTATTCAAGAAAATTTCAATTTTCTCATAAAAAATGTCAATTTGCAGACCAGGAGAAGGCGAGTTTTGAAAATTTACCACCGGAATGACTGGCTCGGTTATCGAGCCAGTCATTCCAGTAGTAAATTTTCAAAAAATAGTCTTCACTTGGTCTGCTAATGGCCATTTGCCAAGACCACTGCAGAAGCCGTTTTTGGCTGATATGCGTGTTAAAACGTTAAAGGAACACTCATTTTATTTGTTCTCGCTATGTAGCTGATATAATGGAGGGATCCATGTTTAATTATGTCCCGACTATTCTGGCTAAGCCCCGCCCACTTTGTACATGCTTACTTTGAACTTTGAACCTTGAACGCTGAATTTCCCTAACCCCAATTTCAAGGTAATATACCATGTAAGCTGTTAACTATTTTAAAACTAATTTGACTCCCAGTTAAATTAGTTTCAAATATTCAGCATAATGCTTATTAAATTGTAACTTCACCAATGACATGCAATGGACCTTTCCAGTTTTATCTATGTCCTGCCAACCTCTAGGTAAACGCCACCCACACCCCTTGAATATTGAACTGTTGAATATTTTGTAACTAATTTGACTGGGTGATTCTGCTGCATATGGCAGCAACAGCGTCCAGTCAAATGTCAATATATTAAACAGAATATTTATTAAATAGAAATACATACAATTCGTACAACAACGCATAGTCCGTCTTAAAATATGCGTTCGTGACGTACTTATCTACGTCATAATGACGTCATATGATAGATTGATAAAGTGGACTTTCAGGGTTTTTTGACGGAGCTACGCCATTTTAATCTTGACGTCAACTAACACGTGACCTATTTGCTTATAACGTCATATACTTGAGTGACAGTTCGGATCTCCCCCATACTCCTTATGTAACCAATTCGTGACATTTTCTGATTTTTATCATGCTATCGAAGAAAATTACACATCTTTAACAGCTAGATGTCTGTATTTTTTTCATTTTAAGAACTATGTTAATAGTTTTGTGTCGTTGTGTAAAACAAGAACACCGAAGCGTGCAATGTTTCGCCTGTAAATGCATGCCCAGAGGCTAATTTGAAAAAAACGTGAAAAAGGAAAAGTTCAAAAACTTTTAATCAGTGATGAACTGATGATGTAGATTGCATCATTGCATGGCACAGAATATTTCTGTAAAGTTTCATTGAAATCCGACGAACCCTTGTTGAAGTTGAATACTAAGGCACATTAACCCCTCTTGTGTCAACTTAACCATTTAATGGTCAAACTGACCAAAAAACAACGCTGCAGTGGTCTTCCGACATGCCTATTTGAAAGGCCTAGAGAAGAGGTTTAAAAAAAATATTTTACCACTAGAATGACTGGCTCGCTAACCGAGCCAGTCATTCTAGTGGTAAATTAAAAAAAAACCTCTTCTCTCGGTCTGCTAACTTGTATTTTCTTAACCATTACCCATTTAATGGTCAAGCCGGCGAAAAAGTTCAATGGTAATCTTACAAAAATAGTCTTCTAAAATTAAAATTCCTTGAAAAATATTGACCATGGTAAAATGTTTAATTGATATATCATGCAGTATTTCGAGCGCTTTTAGGCGCAAGATGAGTTAATAACCCTAACTCAGAAAATATGATACATATTCTAAGTCTCAAACCATGCCAAAATAGTAAAAGTTCCCAAACTTCAAACTAGTGATGATGCATATTGCATCCCTGCATGTCATAGTGTATTTCTGTAGTTTCATCGAGGTCCGATAGGCCATTGATTTGTAAAATGTCCAATTAAAAAAAATAACCAAAAAAACATCCAAAATAGTCTAAGTACAAAACCTTGAAAAAGGTAGGCAAAATTCCCAGAAATTAAACTAGTGAAGGTGCTGCTTGTTTCCATGCATGACAAACTAGTGAAGGTGCTGCTTGTATCCATGCATGACACACTATACATATGCTGCTTGTATCCCTGCATGACGAACTAGACAAGGTGCTGCTTGTATCCATGCATGACAAACTAGTGTATATGGTGCTTGTATCCCTGCATGACAAACTAGTGAAGATGCTGCTTGTATTCCTGCATGACAAACTAGTGAAGGTGCTGCTTGTATTCATGCATGACAAGCTAGTGAAGATGCTGCTTGTATCCATGCATGACAAACTAGTGCAGATGGTGTTTGTATCCATGCATGACAAACTAGTGCATATGCTGCGGGTATCTCTGCATGACAAACTAGTGAAGATGCTGCTTGTATCCATGCATGACAAACTAGTGAATATGCTGCTTGTATTCATGCATGAGAAACTAGTGAAGGTGCTGCTTGTATCCATGCATAACAAACTAGTGAAGATGCTGCTTGTATCCATGCATGACAAACTAGTGAAGGTGCTGCTTGCAGCCAGGCATGGCAAACTAGTTAATATGCTGTTTGTATCCATGCATGACAAACTAGTGAAGGTGCTGCTTGTTCCCCTGCATGAAAAACTAGTAAAGATATTGCTTGTATCCATGCATGACAAACTAGTGAAGGTGCTGCTTGTATTCTTGCATGCCAAACTAGTGAAGATGCTGCTTGTATCCATCCATGACAAACTAGTGTATATGCTGCTTGTATCCATGCATGACAAACTAGTGAAGGTGCTGCTTGACATAGAACATGTGTGTGAAGATGCTGCTTGTCCCTCCGTATAACATAGAACACATCTGCGTCATGCAGATTGCATGCTTCACTGCATTGTATAGAACACTTCCGCGTCATGCAGGTTGCTTCCCTGTATTGTATAGATTACTGTTTTCTGCGGGTGTAGTAGTAGAAACATCCTACAGCTGCAATCAGTCCTTCTTTGCTTTTGTCCACTGCGTCTTGTCCTCAGCCAACATCTTTAGCTTCCTCAAGTCCATTCTTGACTTGAGTGTACCTACTCCTGCTTTCTTGATGTCACCTCGTAGCACGCTTAGCAGATTTATGCAATGACGTCCTCTCCTGGCTCTGTATTTGCTGGCTCCGAGTAGGGCGAATTCCAAGGCTCTCTGCGCTGGTGTGACTTCTGGCATACTTAGCACATGGCCAAACATGGACTATCTTTGCTGGGCGACTTTTACAGACAACGACGTCGTATTACACATCTTGTATAGTGCATCGTTGGAATTTTGTTCTCTGGCCATCGGGGTACAGTGATGGTGTGTAGGTGTTTGCGGTGGCAGGCGTCAAGCTTGTCTAGAGCTGACTTTGGAGCTGCCCAGCTGTTACAGTTATACATCATCAAGGATACGCAGGTTGCATTGTATACACGTAGTCTCTTTAACAAGGGCATCTTTGATCTACGAATCCATAGCTTCCAGAAGGACTGGAAAGCTATGTTCCCCATGATGCAATGTGCAGCTATGTCAGCAGTATTGCAAAGCAGCGAGCCCAGGATTTTACTTTTCCTCCATGGTTCGCCGCCACGGAGTGGATCGTCATTTTCTTTAGTTTCATGCTTTGTAGATAGATATGTGTGGGTGAACTCTGTTTTGGATTCATTCATAAAGCGATTCGCAATTTTTAGTTTGCTTGCAGCTATTGGGAAAAGCTCATCAAGGGGTTTCTTTTCCTCATCTATAAAGTCCACATCGTCGGCATATTCCATCTCTAGCGGCATGCCCAGTATTGACACCGGGGTGGGGGGGGGGGGGGGGTGGGGGTGGGGGGGGGGGGTATGGTCTTGTGGAGTTTTGCCGCACATATTCTCTACAGATTGGACTCGTACTCTCAGCTTGGTGTCTGCAAGCAGTAGTCTCCCTAGTCGTAGCTCATCTTCATTGCAACTGGCCTGGCGTAGTACATCTAGGATCTTTGATCGCTTTAATTGTGTCGAAGGCTCGTGACATGCCAATGCCCATTTTGTGGAAATCCCAGTGTTAGGGCATGCCTACCAAGACAAGCATACGTTAAGCCCATACAATGTCTGCGAAGCTGCGTCCACGTTTGAAGCCACTTTAACATGATCCGGTGAAGTCGTCGATCTTGTCTCTGATGCGGCATAGAGTAACATTGGATAGGATGTTCCGTATGCTGTTAAGGAGCACAATGGGCCGCAGATTGGCTGGGGGCCAGGTGGCTTCTTGGGCTTGTGTAGTGCGATAAGGAGACCTTGGCCTACAGCGTCGATGGGAAGGTGGTGCATAAAAGCTGAATTGATTATATGCGTGATCGGTTTTGAGATAATGTCACTTGCATATTTGAATAGTTCATTGCTCATGCCATCAGATCCAGATGCACGTCCATTTTTCAGGGCTTTAAGTGCCTTCTCAACCTCTGCTGTATTAATTGGTGTTAGTAATGGCCTGGGGTCTCCTGAGAATGGGTGCAAGGGCTCAGCATCGTGGTCAGTGAACTGTTCCTTGAACCATTCTCGAATTGCCTCGGCTTTGCCCTGGTAGGTCCCGATAATGTGTCCTTCAGAGTTGTGTACAGTTAGTTGTGGTGTGTAGTCAGCAACTCTCAGGGCTCGGGCTGCCAGCAACATTTTGTGGCAGTCCTCCGTGGCAGTGATTTCATCTGCTAGGGCGTCTGCTTGTTGGATAGCAAGATATTTTAAGTGTTCGCTAATGTGGCGCAGAATGTTATTGCGTTCCCGGCGTAGTTTGGTGCCATCTTCACTTTGGCCACTTTGATAGATGCGCAGACTTAACGCTTTCTGTTCTGCTTTCTATTTCTGTTGTTTTTAGAACACCTATGGTGCTAGTACCCAATGATTCCATAGATATCAGTATTTTGGTTAGGGCTTCGTTTAGATCGGAGCTGACGTCGATGTTAGCTATCTGCTCCCCGAGGGCCTTTTTGTATGACATTTGAGTGTCAGTGTCGCTGATGAGCTTGGGTAAGTTGTAGGTGACTCTACCCTCTTACCTGGTATGGCGCTTATACATTAGCTAGAGCTGGTTCATATGGAGGCGTGTAATGACTGGCTTATGGTCAGAATTGAGGTCTGTGCCTCCATAGGAACGAGCATCTCGAAGTAGAGGTTTTGCTGCTGTCTTGCATAGTATGAAATCTATTTGGTTGAAGACAGCTTTTGTAGCCTTGTATAGTATAGAACACTTATGCGTCAGTGCTGATTGCTTCACTATATAGCATAGAACACTTCTGCGTCATGCAGATTGCTTCCCGATGTTGTATAGAAAACGTACGAAAAGTTTCATTGACATCGGATAAGCCATTATTGAAAAATAAGTTGATTTAAAAACTAACTAAAAGTACAAATACGGAAAATACATTTGAAAGGTTCTAAGTTCAAACCCGTGAAAAAATAGTAAAAATACCCCAAAATGGAATCTGTTGTCATGCATATTGCATCCCTGTATAGTATAGAACACTTCTGTAAAGCTTTATTGACACCGAGTGAGCCATTTTTGAAAAATAAGTTGGTCTAAAAACTTTAACCGAAAGTACAAGTATGGCCACCGCCGACGATGACAACGCGGCCGGAAATGGTATTTCCTACATGTCTCGCGTCTGCTTCGCAGGCGAGACAAACACCATACAGGTAGGTTTCCAGTCAAATTAGGATCGAGCTATTTAAAATGGCTGTCGCTGCCTATGGCATAGTGCCCAATCAAATTAGTTTCAAAATATTCAACAGCGTATGTTTATTAAATAGTAGACATGCAATTCGTACAAAAACGCTTATTCCGTCATCAATTAAGCGTTGCTGACAAACTTATCGTCGCCATCCATGTCGTAATTTATTATGGCGTGTATATCCACTCTTAGTATTGCCCATTCCTGTAACTCCCGTGCCCAATCTTGCGCTAATGTTCCCCATCTAAGTGCAATCTCGTTCCACAGAAAGCCAATTTACGTGGAGCAGCATCGCTCAAAATGCGACCTATATCAATTAACCCTTTGCAGCTCTAGATATCTCAAAGAAAATTGCAATTCTCACTCAGTAAATCTCCATTTAGAGAAGACAATGTGTTTAAATTTGCCACAGAAATTTACGAAAATAACTCTGTTACCACACGTTTTGTTCAGCTTGATCAGTAAACGGTTAATATTCAAGAAAATCGGACTTTTTTGCTTTGGCAGTGTACATGTACAGGCCAAGAGAAGAATATTTTCGAAATTTTACCACTGGAATGACTGACTCGGTTACCGAGCCGGTCATTCTAGTGATAAATTTTCAAAAATTGTCTTCTCTTAACCTGCAAATCACTCAAGAGCATGGCATGTGTCATTTTACGGGTTTAACCACTATAAGATTAAGGTGAAACAAGAGGAGTTGGTGCCTCTGACTCGTGTTTGAAAAGATACCTGTGTTACACATGTAACTACTATTGATTACATCCGTTAATGTTCAGGACAGACACAATGGCTTCGATAATACGCTTGCGAAATTACCATTTGAAGACCAAAAGAAGATTGTCTTTGAAAACAGAGCCACTCAGTTCAGTTGTAAATTTTCAAAATAGTCTTCTCTTGACTTGCAAATAGACATATATAGAGTAAGCAAATATTAGATTTTATGCTGTATAGTAACCACAGTCAGATTTATCTCTTTGTTGTTGCTGCTGTTTCTTGTATTCAGAGATTAACAGATGTGAGCGAATCAATAGGGATTCTGGCCAGTCCGTCTCGTCATATGGAGAGATGTGTTATATTTATTATAATTTTGAGAAGACCTGGAATGGTTCTGATCGGTTCTGCCGGGAAAAGGGAGGTAATCTGGTTGAGATTCTGAATGAAGGTGTCATGCAACACATCAAAGGTAATAGATGGAACTATTTCCACCTATGCCCCACCCAATTTTAGCTAAGCTCCGCCCTTTTTAACTGGCATTTGAATCCATATTAACATGTCTAAAAATAAATTCTCAGAATCCCAATGCCAAGGTAATTATGCGTGTAAGCTGTTGAATATTATGAAACTAATTTAACTCGGAGCTGTTGCTGCCATAGCAAAATGTTTATTAAATTGTAAAGTCACCCGAGAGACATGCAATTCAAACACATACTGTATGCCTGCCTGCCACTGGGAGCCTATGGTCTCCGAAGAAGTGTACTGATTTTGAGGTCAAATTGTAACGATCAACTAACTAAAAATGGCTGGATAGAGAGACGCAAATGTCTCTGGAACGTTCGTTACAATTATAACGTCGTTCAAAGGAAGTCTCGTTTAAGCATAACTTTAATGGTTTCCGATAAGGGTTCGCGCATAATTGTGATTCATCAGTTCCTGACAAAGCGCATTTATGTTCGAGAGATTGTCAAAGGTTAATAAAGTTAGTTGTAAAAGCCTTGAATCCAGTGTCCTGTTTCCGGTATATGAACGCAGCATTCACAAATTGAAATAACCTTTATTATTCTTAAGTGTGAATCTCGAGGTAACTGGCTTGGATAGTGGTTCGTCACGTACCTCATTATCACTGGCTTATAGCTATAATGGACCTTTCCAGTTTTAGCTATGGAAAGACACAAGTCTGATATCTGAAGTCTGATGTCTGAAAGCGAATCCAATGGTTCTTCAGATCTTTCGATTTCAATAAAATCTGACCATGTAAACCAAAAATCTGAAGTCTGATGTCTGAAGTCTAAATCTGTCTGAAGTCTGAAGACGAATCTTTAAATCCATCATCACCGTTGACGTCATCAGCCAGCAAGCAAAATAGATGCGCCCGTGTCAATTTGAATGTGGGGCGATTTTAATGAGAGGTTCATACTTGAATGACAGGAAGATTTGTTAAGCCAAGTTTATAAAATTAAACAGAAAGCAGACAGCCAAATTGTCGGCCGCCACCGTTGGTAACGCTAATGACGTCATTACCAACTTGGCCATGCTAATGACGTCATATTTCTTCTACAGATTCGTTCTTCAGATTTTCATCAGATTTTTTCGTCAGATCATTCATCAGATTTGTCTGACAGATTAATCTCTCAGATTAATCTGATCGTCTAAATGCTCTTCAGATTCGCGCTACGGCATCAGATCTTTGCTTCAGATTTGTCTGTCAGACTAAGCTGATCGTGAAATCCGGGCTTAAGTTGCATTTAAATGCATTTACATTTGCACTTGAATTTAGATGCAATTATGGCATTTTAAAATTTTTGCATTTGCATTTGAATTCAATGTATTTGATTCTTTCTTTTCAAACGCAGTGTTAAAGGTATCTATCTAATGAACCCTGAACATGAGAAGAACCCAGATATGACGAACTCTTCATGACTTAACTCTTAAACACTGGAGTTAGCACAAAAAAAAGAATTCTGGAGTGATCTTGAGAAATGACCATTTGTTGACCAAGAGAAGACTATTTTTTAAAACGTACCACTGGAATCACCCACTAGATAACGGAGCTAGTGATTCTAGATGTAATTTCTAAAAGATAAACTTACCTTGGTCTGCAAATGGACATTTTCTATGAGAAATTTTAAATTTTCTTGACGAAGTTTGAGAATCCGTAGAAGAATGTATGCGTTTGCAACTTTGCATATTTACATCTAATAATAAATGTGTGACACTGTATTTGTCTCTCAGGAAAATTGAATTCCCTTCAGTGGCGCAACAATGCCGTCTGGATAGGGGCACGTAGATCAGATCATATCTGGCGCTGGACCACAGGTATGTAACTATCTTTTAGTGATTAACACTTCAGGTATGGGCTACCCTGATAGCATAGGTTACTGGGCCAATACCGGGTAAATACGGCCCAGTATTGCCCACTATCGAGCCAGTACCTTCACTAACCCACGTTATCGAGACAGTATCATATTTCATCCGCATGTCTGCTTGAAATCGCGTACAAAGAGGATTTGGAACGAGGTCCCATTCAATATCACTCGTATCAAACAAGTTGACCATTATCACTTTGCACGAGCTTTAGCGTACAATAAATACGATGTACGCACAATCAAGTAGGTAAAGCTATGCTTTAACAATACGTTGTAAAATCACACATAGATGTAAGCTGTTGAAACTACTCAACAATTAACAGTAAAATTAGTTTCAAAATATTCGTCTTATGTTTATTACATAATAAAGAATGTGTGAAGCATAGTAAAGAATGCATTACACCTGCACCTACATGGCATCATAGACTATCGTTTAAGGAGACAACATGGCGGCAGCCATGATCCAACATTATCTCGGTATTAAAGAGCAAATTCTTGTAACATATGTACAGGGCCGCAACTAAACGTGAACTATACACCTGTGCAAAAGTTAAGCACCAGCAAAAACAATAGAACGTAGAAACATGATGGTACAACTAGGCTGCCATACTTTTTGTCCCCGCGTTAGCTGACATAATTCCAAGTACGAAATGCACATGCATGCATGACTTCACGCCGCTTGATGTCCGTGCGTGGCGAGAAACAGCACACGTGTTCAGTTATGTAAAAGTCCAGTTTGAGGTGTAGAACATTACATACAGATTTAGGCGACAAGATTAGGAATTTTGTGTTCATGACCGTGGTTTATTTGTACAGAGAGAATTAGCTCTTGATTGTGAACCGCTATGGCAAGACGAAGGTTAAGTGATCGTGTGAAATGGCAAATCATAGGCATGCATACCACTGGTATGTCATGCAGAGAGATTGGCAGACAGCTGAACATTAACCATACTGTAATCAGTCGTTTGATTGCAAAACATGGGCAAACTAACGAGGTGAAGAACAGGCCTAGATCTGGAAGACCGAAGAAGACTACTGCCCGTGATGATCGAGCCCTAGTACGCCTTGTTAGGAGATCTCCATTCACCAACAGCAGAGTGCTCAGCCAGCAATGGGAAACGCGCAATAGAGTGTCAATGTCTACCGTCAAAAGGAGACTGTATGCTGCTGGCATGAAAGCTAGGAGACCTGTCAGACGTCCTCTCCTCACTGCACACCACAAAGAGGAGCGTCTGAGGTGGTGCAACGAAAGAAGACACTGGAACATGAGATCCTGGAGACGGGTACACTAGTCCGATGAAAGTCGGTTCCTGCTTCATGCCACAGATGGTCGAACTCGTGTATGGAGGTCCAGACGCACGGCGTATGACCAACGTAACATCATGGAAGAAGTTCCATTTGGTGGAGGTTCCGTTATGATATGGGGATGCATCTCATTTGATTGTAAGCTGGATCTGTTGACTGTACCTGGAACACTAAATGGACAAAGATATCAAGATTCCATACTGGATAGAGTTGTGGTCCCTCATTTTGTAAATCATGCACCTGGAACCCACCCTATATTCATGGATGACAACGCCCGACCACATCGTGCTAGAGCTGTGCATGAATACCTCCGCCAGAATGCCATCGAAACCCTACCATGGCCAGCAAGGAGCCCTGACATGAACCCTATTGAGCATATCTGGGACATTCTGGGAAACATGGTGAGAAGGAGGGATCCTCCTGTGCAGAACCTACAGGAATTAACAGACGCACTCCATCTTGAATGGCAACGAATACCACAATGGCGTATCAGTCGGTTGGTGACCAGCATGAGACGTCGTGTCCAGGCCGTCATCCAGGCACAAGGTGGATATACCCGGTATTAATAATGACAGTCTCAAACTCGTGCACAGATGTTAAACTTCGTTTTCAGACACCATTAATGACAATCTAGCCACGTGTGTCAACTGTAGGGCAATAGTTGTCAGTTGTGTCAACGTAACCATATTCAGGCCTCGTTTTCAAGTTCAAACAAAAACATACAGTGTTTCCCCACCATCATAATCAGCATTCCTCTAGTTGCATTATTACCTCTTGCACTAAGATGGATGGGTACATACATGTTTATGCTATTGCTTTCTTCATAGCACATGAATATACCCTCGCATGTGCGTAAAAATAGGGTGGTGCTTAACTTTTGCACAGGTGTATATATGGAATCGCTATGCCAAATGGAGGAATCGTTTTAGCTATGCCGCGCCATCTTTATCTAAGCTCAACCCACACTTCGCCCGTGTTGGGATCGATCGATACTTGAATACCCTGACTATCAATTTCCAGATAACTATGCAGGTAAGCTTTTGAACATTTTGAAACTAATTTAGTCAAATTAGTTTCAAAATATTCAACAGCATGTTTATTAAATAGTAAAGACATACAATTCGTACAACAACGGTTAGTCCGTCATGAATTAAGCATTCGTTACGAACTTAGCTACGTCATTCTTGATGTAATTGATTATGACGTGACCCCACATGTCACATAGTTGATTATGACGTCATACTATTGATCGATAAACTGAAATCCTCCATTCCATCAGTAAAATGCGGCATTTTAGATGGCATTAGTGCCCCTTTATTAATAGATGATATATATCAGCTCTAGTGATTATGCTCTAGCCTTTCATAAGCATATTCAGCAATGGAGGGATCTGATCAGTCATTCAATTATCTCACGTCAATATCAATTACGTCACTCGTTAGCTGACGGTATAGTCATAATGAAGTATAGCTTCATCATGAGCATCAAAAAGCGGTTCACTAGTCTACGACGTGTATGTTTTATAAATTTACAATTTAATAAACAATCCGATGAATGTAATTAAATTAATTTGAGCGGGCGCAAGGACATCCAACAGTTTACCTGAGTATTGCAAATACAAATTTAGATTTGGGGATGTAGGGTTTCACAGTTTCACATCGATACAATCACACGTAAGATTTGGGCGGAGCTTAGTTAGAAATGGGTGGAGCATAGGTCGAAATGGACCATCTATTTCCTTTAGGCCTTGTATCATGTAAGCATTGGACCACTCTATTTCCTTTAGACCTTGTATCATGTAAGTATTGAACCACTCTATTTCCTTTAGGCCTTGTATCATGTAAGTCTCAGCTTATATTCAGTATTGCTGCAACAGCGCCTAGTCAAATTATTTTTAAAATATTCAACAGCTTACCTGTATAATTTTCTGGAAATTGATGATCAGGGAGTTCAGGGATCGATCGATTCCAGCACGGGCGAAGTGTGCGTGGAGCTTAGCTAAAGGTAGACGGGGCATAACTAAAACTGGATCTCTCCATTTTCAATATCCCGTTCGTTTCCTATCATAGATTCGCCGCTGCTTATCAAAGGCCCACATTTGGAAATAAAATTGTATACTTTTAGAGGATTAAATTATGTACCTCAATGCAATGAAATGAAATAAATCTTAACATATATCATGATTTCATTCCGTATAAATTAATATACCTTTTCTAATTGTGAAGTTGAATTAGCGACGTATTTTACAACTAAAAACATAATATAATTATTTATATGGATTCAATTAAATTTCACAAATAAAAACATAATAATAATTTATGCGAAATCAAATCATCATATGCTAAAATGTTTTTCGTTTCATTACATTGAGGTACACAACATAAGCCTCTAAATGCATACAAATAAAAAAATATTATTTCGAGTATTCTGGTGTGAATATATATATATATATATATATATATATATATATATATATATATATATATATATATATATATATATATATATATATATATATATATATATATATATATATATATATATATATATATATATATATATATATATATATATATATATATATATATATATATATATATATATATATATATATATATATATATATATATATATATATATATATATATATATATATATATATATATATATATATATATATATATATATATATATATATATATATATATATATATATATATATATATATATATATATATATGCGCCTTTAAGACGGTTTAGTGCCACGGTTATTATAGCGTTTTATGCAGTAAAGCCTAGAATAGTAATTCACCTTTCCAGAGTATCCATCCATCATCTGACCTCGTATGATGTCATAATCAGCTCAGCGCGTGTATGATGACGTCACAATCATTACGTCACAAAGGGTTCCATATAGACCGTCATCAAATCTCAAATAGTCCGACACGTTGTATGAATTTGTAATTCTTTGCTATTTAATAAACATGATGTTGAATATTTTGAAACTAATTTGACTGGGCGCTGTTGCTGCATTAGGCAGCAACAGCGCCCAGTCAAATTAGTTTCAAAATATTCAACAGCTTATGTGTAGTTTTGTTTTTTAATCGATAGAGATCGATCCCAACACTAGCGATGTGTGGGTGGCACTTAGCTAGGTATGGGCGGGCATAGCTAACACCGGAAATGCCCGTTACAACTAGCCCACATTGATGGTCACTCAGAAATAATATTATGTTTTGAAAATCTCTACTAGCCTCGACCGAACGTTGCGTTTGATAACGCAGGTTACTGGGCCAGTACTGGACAAATACCGGGCCAACTCAGCCTGGTATTGGCTCAGTACCTGACGAAGTAGCACGCGATACCAGCGTAGTTACAAACTCAGCTGTCTATTCTACGTGATGAGTGTTTGTTTGTTTGTTTACAGGGTGGCGTGTTACTTATGATAATTTTGCACCAGGTCAGCGAGATTGTTTATTCTGCATGGAGAATTGTGCCACTATGCTGCGCACATATGACTGGAAATGGGTTGATTACCCGTGCCGTATGCTAGGATTCACATATAGGTTTATCTGCCAATTCGAGCAATAAGTGACTTTCTTTAAGCTCATTTGTATTAACTTCGAACGCCTAAAACCACAACATTTCATATTATTGGCTTAAACCAATTTTATTTTTCTGTTAAAGTGGGAACACATTAAGACGTATCTTATTAGTGTGATTCCCACTTGAGTTATGTACATTCTATTACTAACATGAGGCGGTTACATAGGTATAAAATGTACATAAATCTACAGCATTATACAGTATATAAGTTAAGGAAATATACAGAGATAGCCATATAGAGTGGGAGATAAAGCGTGTTTCGTGAAGAGTTAGACAAAGATGGAGTTTAGATGGTGTTAGGAAGAGGATTGAGGAGATAAAGTGGAAAGAAAAGGAGGCTGGTTTCGGCTGGCGCCTGCCAATGTACTAAATGGTAATGTTTACTAGTGTTTACATTGTGCGGTGGGCGATTATTATAGGAGCACGGAGTCATAGTTCAGAATCATAACATCATTATTCGGATTTCACTTAGTATGGCAGCTATTTAGATCATGTTGGTATGTGTGTGCAGACGGCGGGAAAGAATAGATTAAGAACGGACGTGTATTATTTGAAACGTCCAGTATCAACAATGTATTGGCAGAGGATTGTGGATATTTGCATATTTGTGTTCGGATCGACATTCTCATTGCCAAAAAGTAATTCTTTAGCTGTAAGTGTAGTGGGAGAGACATTAACTAGTGTTAACCCGTTGTTAAATGATGTCCTTTTGTTATTGTATAATGGACAATGGAAAATATAATGATCAGGTGATTCGTTTGGAAATCCACAGGAGCACATACGGGTTTCCGATATGAAATTGTCATTTAGGTGGCTATTTAGGCTGCTACAGCCATTATGGAGTCTAGCAAAGGCGATATTAGCAGGTCTTATGCCTGCATACCACCTAGGTGGAGATTGAGACGGAGACATGGCTTTCAGCTTGCGCTTGAATTTTGCAAGTGTAGCAGATGATCTTACAGGATCGGGGATCGCGTTCCATGCGCGTACAGTTGATGGGAAGAATGACCCACTGTAAAGCTCTATTCGACATCTTGGTGGTGTGTACATTAATTGATTACGGATATGATACGGGCTTGTTTTTTCGAGGGGCCGGAGATGGCTAGATAAAGTGTCACAGGTCATCCCGTTAATTATTTTGTATAGTAATACAAGTTTCTGCGTTTCGCGTCTTTCAGAATGTGTTTCCATGCCGGTTTCGATGTAGAGGTCCTCAGTTCTGGCGCTGCATGTGAGGCCACTTACAGCCCTTAGGGCATCCTTTTGAATGTTTTCTAGTCTTGCAACGCAGTGTTGTGGTATGTTATCCCAGACGGGTCTTGCATACTCTAGAAGTGGTCGAGCAAAGCTCTTGTACATTATTTCGAGGGAGTCTATATCAAGAATATATTTAAGACCCTTTAGTAGCGAGACTGTACGTTGGGCCCTTGCTGTCAAGTTTTCAATATGTTCAAGCCAGTGACCTTTATTGCTAAACGTTATACCAAGGTGCTTGTGCGAGACAGATGGCTAGATATCAGAGCCTTTAAAATGTATAGGGAAACCTGTTGGCTGATGGCGTAGGGATATAAATAAAGAGGTTGTTTTGGAGGAGATAAATTCTACGAGCCAAGTTGTCCTTGATATCGCTTCAAGGTCATGGATGATTGTTAGAATATGAGCCTCGAGGTTGTCTGATATCACGTAAAGATAGGTGTCGTCAGCAAATAGTCTCATTGATAAAGACTAAGAATAGCAAGGACCCAAGGACCGAACCTTGTGGTACGCCAGCCTTTACCGAGAGGAGGGGAGATTCAATTCCACTTAGAACTACTTTTTGGTTTCTCATGGAGAGATAATCCTTGAACCATGCAAGGAGATTTCCTGAAATTCCATATTGTTCTATTTTATGTATCAGACCGCGGTGCCAGACTGTCAAATGCCTTCGAAATGTCGAAAAATAAAAACATGACTTCTTTTTGTTCATCAAGATCCTGTACTATAGCACTGTAGATATCTAATAATTGACATAGTGTCGTGTGAGAGGGGAGAAACCCTGACTGGTATGTGTTATAAAATCTTTTATGCAGTTGTATGTATGCTTAAAATGCATCTTTCAATAACTTTACTAAGGCAGCTTAATAGGGAGATTGGGCGGTAGTTAGAGCATATACATCTATCGCCTTTCTTAAAAATTGGAGTGACGTTTGCAGTTTTCCATTGGGTGGGAAATTGGGAGACGTTGACCGAATAATTATGGAATTCTGCGAGAATTGGTGCTAAAATCTCTTTGCCCTCTCTCAATAACTTATGGCTTAGATTATCAGGGCCCGTCACTTTGGAAGTGTCTAGATTCGGCAGTACGTATAAAACATGGTTAATTGTATACTGTTTAGTGAGTGCTCAGTGTACAGGTGAAAGGGGGGGGGGTTAACTCTACTCCAGTGTCATCGATTTGGGCGATACCGGCGAAATAGCTGTTTAGGAGATCGGCTTTTTCAAGGGGTTCGCAGGCAAACAAGGAGTTGTCTACTCTTAGAGGGGTCACATCCTCGAAATTCGAATTACTATTGTGCAGAAGTGATTTGCATATTTTCCACCACTTTGTTTCCCTTGTTTAGTTTAGCCGCTAATTTAGTTTTATGATCCTCTTTGGCGGTTTTGACGAGAGAATTGACATAGTTTCGTAGTTTTTTAAAATTTACAACATCATGATCTAAGTTAGATTTCCGCGATTTTTAAAATAGTTTCTCCCTAACTCTCATCTCGTGTTTTATTTTGTTTGACATCCAAGGTTTGTCATTTGGGTTTATCGTTAGTGTTTTATTAGGGATACTATAGGTAGCTGCGTTTATGATGTTAAATGTGATGGCCTGCCTACAGACATCGACATCGTTGTTATTACCAGGGTTCCCCCAGCGCGAATTTTCTAAAAGATTTCGGAATTTAGTCCAGTCTGCCTGGCCATAGATCCAAATGTGTCGTTTGAATGATTTCCGCTTAGGGATAATAGAATTAAGAGTTACATAAGTTGGTGTGTGGTCGCTGCAGAAGGGTGCAAGTATAGCACTATTCTGGACTAATTTGGGGTTATTTATAATTTGTTGGTCTAGTAATGTGTTAGAGACAGGGCGTGTCGGTTCCCTTATTAGCTGGGAAAAGCCCGACAAATTTATGATTTCACTTAAATAGTGTTTAGATGGGTCAAGAAGGTCATCGTTAAGATTACCGATAATAACAATATTTTTATTAGGGTTTTTGTCGCGACAGTTGTCTAAATTATCCGATATCAGCTGCCATTTACCAACATCGGAATTAGGTGCGCGATAGATCGTGCATAAAAGACTGTTCGGCTGATCATAGATTTCAAGCCAAATCATTTCTACGTCTAGACTTTCTGGGTCAGTACGCCTAGAGGAAGCAATATTGACAGATATATAGACTCAAACTCCTCCCCAGGCATGATGGCGGTCCATGCGGTATGGGTTTTGGAAACCTGGTAAGTTTATTGAGTTATTGTCAATACTCGCTGTGAGATGGCTCTCTGTTATAGCTACAATGTTATAGGTTGAAAGATTGGCTTCAATTGGATGGATTTTATCTTTGAGCCCATCTACGTTAATATGGACAATAGAAAGTTCCCTATTCTGGGGGCCTGGATTTGATTCTACGTCACCAGAGACGCAAAGAAGCATGAGAATTAGAGCCAAGTTAGCTGTAGTTCGGCATTGGACAAGAACATGTATTAGCTTTCGTGGAACCTTAGCAATGCCAATCAGCGCTAACATATCGGAAGCGATAAAATACCTCTTTACAGCTGTAGTTGATACACTGCTACGACCATTAAAAAGCCCTATGGCCGCACGATGACCATGTACATCATTAGCCATTGTCAAAGTTTAAGGTCCATATGCTAGTGCATATGGTCCAGTACAATGTAGGCAGGCGCGGGCGAGAAGCAGTCAAGGGTCTAGTTGTAGAAAACAGGATAGATGTGAAGTGTAGAGGACAGAGGAATAAGGAGAAATAGTAATAGGAAGTAACACACATTAGAGTGGTTGTAATAAACAAGATTGGCAGTTTTGAGAAGCTATGCAGTGTTGCATTTAGTCCTAGTCCGCTCCGACTCTGAGCCAGCCCCGTGAAAAAGATCTGGACGCGGCGGGCTGGTTAGTCTAACCAGCTCGCCATGTCCAGATTTCCCCCACAGGGCTGGCCCCGAGTCAGAGCAGACCTGGACCAGTTGCATTAAAACACTTAATATAAAATGGTGCTAGAATGGCGGAGCCAGGAGAGCTTGGTTCGGAGCTTATACTGGGGTGGCGCGTACACCAGAGAGGCGACCCGCAGCGAGTCCCTTAGAGTACCTGTGGACGCTCGCCTTCTCACTGTACAGTGGTAAACGAAAGTCTGTGAACAGCCGGGGCCTCCCCAGGTCGGCTCTCCAATGCGAGCGCCACCTACAGTTGTTATCCACTACTTTGGTGGTTAAGATGCTGTACATTCACGTGTGGCTATTACGCTTCCAAGTCCACCTTCAATTAACCCTTAGCACCGTGATGTCAATATAGACATCTTTTGCTGCATCGATAACATGGAATCTAGCGTACGTTATTCAACAATTTTGATGAATGGTGTTGTTGTCTACGACAGCAGCATCCTCCATCAAAACTGCCAGATGATGATCACCTGTTATTCTTATGATTTAATTGTAAAGATTTAGAATTTGACATCAGCGTGCCAAGGGTTATTTATTCGTACGTGCACTGCTATAACATTTATTTAGTTTACAATGTATATTTTATTTGTATAAAATGCAATACAGTACATATAACTTGCAGTAGTTTATTGTAGTGAATATGAGCGTGGCAGCAGCACCATTACTCGGATTTGGTAAATGAGTACGTAATAATAAGATATAATAATCAAAAAGCTACCGATGTTTTTAAAAACAAATATGTAGGGAGAGAGTATCAGTTATTTGAAACGTGAAATGTCTTGTGATTATCAAAGGGGGACTACCCATCAGCATTTTTCATAGGGGTCATTGGGATTCTAAAAAATTTAGTATAGCTGGGGTTGTTAACCCCTTAACACCTAAATTTTTTAAGAAAAACTAAATTTTCTCTTTAGAGCATCGGTTTGCGGACAACGAGAAAGCGGTTTCAGAGGATTTACCACTTGGATGACAGGCTCGATTACCAAGCCAGTCATTTCAATGGTAAATCCGCCCCCCCCCCACCAAAAAAAAACTCCGTCCTCACTCGGTCTACAAAAGCACCTTATGAAGACCACTCTAAATGCCGTTCTCGACCGGCATGGTCATCAAAGGGCTAATCATAGTATTTACTGGCGGGTCCTTGGAGCGCTGGGTCACCAGTGGTAATAATATTGCTTTTCGAGTTTGCGCTATGGGACATATGCCTGCATGGCCGATCGTACCCGTCCAGATCCATCCAAGCCGGACATGACCTATGCGAGATCCACATATTCGGAAGGTTGCCCGCAGAGGTTAAACACGGATCTTATCTCCAGAATCCATATTTAATATTAAGCCGCTGGAAAGACCTGTGCAAGCCGCCCTCAGAATTGCAAACCTCGCATCGTCCACGTCCATCCCATCTGGATCTAGACGTGTACAGTCGGCCATAAGAGGATCGTTGGGAGCGACATGGCGATATCCCATCTCCTCGTCTCAGAACTCGAAGGGGCGAAAGAGAGACGAGGAGAAACGCCCGCCCGTCGTACTGTTGCCAGACCGTCATATCAATGGTAAGTTTCGCAAAAAATTGGCTGGGACTAAATGTATAGTTGTATAGAGTAATAATCAGCGACGCCAACGTGTGCAGACGGCCATAAGAGAATCATTGGGTACGACATGGCGATATTCATCTCCTCGTCTCATAACTCGAAAGGGCGAAAGAGAGATGATGAGAACCCCCGCCTGTCGTACTGTTGCCAGACCGTCGTTCCAGTGGTAAGTCTCACAAATATGGTCGGGACAAGATGTATGGTTGTATTTAATAATAATAATCCGTGAAGTCAACGAATATATGCAGGGGTTCTCACAGGGGTCATATTGTATGTAAATATCCCCCAAATTGAACCATATTATTGTTTGTTAATCCTGGAAGGCGGAGTGGTGACTGCGTTAACCATTTCATGACAGCCGTCCCATGCTGCAGTAGTCATGAGGAATGCCCATTTGTAAGCCAAGAGAAGAGTATTCTTGAAATTTACCACCGAAATCACTGGCTCGGTAACATAGTCAGCCATTCCGGTGGTAAATATTTAAAAGTAGTGTTTTCAAGGCGGACATATAGATATTCAATAAGGAAATATTTTTATTTTCTTGACCAATCATCAGCATAATCAGCGCATCAGAATATTACTCATATCAAATAACCATTTAACTCTTTAATGATTAAATTTGTTTTAAAAAATTTAGATATTTACTTATTGAATACCCATTTGCAGGTCACGAGAAGACTATTTTTGAAAATTTACCACTGGCATGACTGGCTCAATTTCCAAAAAAATGGTCTTATCTTGACTTGCAAATGAGCATTCCCCAGGACCACTAAACAGTCCGGTTTTGGCCGGCTTCGTCGTGAAAGGGTTAATGGTCAAGGTTCTTCAAGAAAATTAAATCTTTGGACAAACGACGTCTATACCACTTACCACTGGAATTTACAGAAAATATATTTCTGTTGCCATGGAAATGGACATTCCTCAAAGCAATTACAGAGAATATTTTAGCCGCCTTGACCGTTAATGGACTAATGCTCAAGAAAATCTGAATTTTTGCTTAACCAGTGTATATTTGCAGGCCAAGAGACTATTTCCAAAAATTGGCCACTGGAATGACTGGCTCGACTACAAGGCGCCTTGACCATTAAAAGGTTAAGCTCATGTGAGAGGGGGTTCAGGTATTGCTACTCAAACAATTCCTGCTTTAGCCATCAACAGTCTAATGCAGAATTGTTTTTAAAATTATCATTATCTCACCATTTTTGCTGCTGAAATAACCCCTGTGGTGCCTGCTTTACGCTTCAAACCTGTAACACTCATTTCAGCAAAAACGGCTTCCGCAGTGGTCTTAAGAAATGTACTTTTGCAGACCAAGAGGAAACTATTTTTGAAAATTTACCATTGGAATGGTTGGCTAGATAAGGGACCCAGTTATTCCAGGGGTAACCTTTCAAAATTACTATTCTCTTGGTCTGCAAATGGGCATGCCCTATGAAAATGTTCTCTTTAATTTTCTTTAACAAATTCGGGGTTAAAGTGTTAATGGTGGGACAGCCAAAAGCTGCGTCTGCAATGGTATTGAGGAATGTCAATTTGCAGACCAAGAGATGTGTTTTAAATTTACAACTGAAATGACTGGCCCGCACATGGACGTTGGATATTTTACACCCCCACCCACACGCTTAGATGGTGAGACAGTTATTTCTGTTTCATTGACTAATACTAATCTCTTGGCCTGCACAAATTATAATGTTATTGGGAATCTTGGACATTAAAATGATTACTTGATATAAGTAACATGATGAACGCTTTCAGGCGCTGCTCCACACCCCCACCCTCCCCCATGACGAGTTAAGAACATTTCAATACAATGTTTACACGCAACAACAGCAACAACAACAACAACAACAACAACAACAACAACAACAACACTTACTACTACTACTACTACTACTACTACTACTACTACTACTACTACTACTACTACTACTAGTACGACCGCCTCTACTGGCAGAAGATGATAATGATTATCATGAATGTGGTGATTAACTATACATCTAGACTGTGAACAAATACTATGATATCTACACAAAGATGAAACTAAGAAGTGTACTTGCAGTAGTAGTAGTAATAATAATAATAATAATAATAATAATAATAATAATAATAATAATAATAATAATAATAATAATAATAATAATCGATGTAGCTGCGTACCCCGCCATACTCTATAAATATGTAAATTCTCTGTACCCCATATGCCACTCTGTGACCTGGGCGGAAAGAAAGTGAACTTAACTTTAAATGTGTGTGCTGGAGTTCTGGTTCTCACCCTATCCATTAATCAATCTATCCATAAGCCGTTTGTTGCTTTGCAACTTTTAAACCCCGATCAGTTATACACATCATATATTTGGTGTGGACATGCTTATTGTTACAGAGGGATCCATTACAAGCTATGCCCGCCCTGTTATGTTTATGTATGAATAAGTCATATTGAAATTGGCTAGTGTCAGGGGCGATGACTCGTGTTGCTTTAAACACCAGCTCAGCACAGAGCTTTTTCTCCATCCAAGCTCTCTGTCCGGCTGCTCATCTTTCAGCCGATCAGGTGTGACCAGCTGACCACAGGGCATCTGGGCAGATGCGAGAGGCTAGTGCTAGAGGGGGAGAGCGAGAGAGGAGTAAGAGGGTGGACTGTTTTTGATGTCAAGTGTATAAAAACTGTGTAGAATAATAAAACATGAAAAATGTAATATTTAATTTTGTTCATTTTGAACTATCCCCCCCCCTCGGAGACGGACTACTACCGATACCTACAACATGGTGGAGGATCTAAATTTCGGTCGGACAATATATTTATAATATCTTGTAAGAAAGGATACCATGAAGAACTTTTGGTAAATTGTGCATATGAACAGCTCATCGGATTTAATGGACCTACAGTAAGATTTCAGCCATGTACTGTTAATTATCGCGACTGTGTACGTCATCTTACTCATCTAGGTGGCAATAATGAACCGCTTTGAGTGGTCGAGTTGTTGTGCAGTGTTGACCACTCATAAAAAGTTGATTTGGCCCATATTAATAATGGTATTCGAGCACCAGCATCAATTATTGGATTAATTTTGATCTCAAAATTTAATATGCTGAAGTTTTGCTGCCCAAGGAAGCCTATGACTGTGCCATGAGAGGGACATTTTTCAGAAAGTGATGTAAGCAGATGTTTGGTAAATCTTTCTCTTGAATGGCATACGTCCGGAGGACAATACATGGTGTTCTGCAGGTTGTCGATGTGCTATGAATAGTAGACTTGGGATCAATTTGTGGTGAGTTCTTGCACAGCTGTGTATGTCCATGGGCCACTAATGGCAGTGTGAACGCAATTTCGTTCAGTGTGTGAAGTCAGCTGCGGACATTCTATGGCTATGGTCAGTGTTGACGCGAAGGTGGGCTAATCTGGGAGATTTGCCAGTCCGCTACCAACTCATCAAACACATTTAGTTCCCACCTATTGTTTCAGGACATTAAACTTATATAATCTCATCACTCCTCTCATAGAACTTATAATATTGTGACCGTACACCGACTCACACCAAAGTGGATATATTGTACTTCATTATACTATTTAAATACATATTGTTTACGGATCTGATTTGTGGGATAAACTTGATCAGACTCAGAAGTAATTATGTCCTTCGTGATCGGCCGGCTCAATTTGGAAACAATGATTTATATTCATTTATTGGATAAATATCGCCCTCCTGTTGATATTGGGATCGTGCTTTAAATATGCAATCTGGGGCACACTCCCGTGCTTGCATTCACTCGCAGCAGACACACGCACACGTACGCATTCACTCACATAAGCACGCGCGCATACCTGTGCACTCACGTACGCAGAAAACTGATATTAATGTATGACTTTCATCTATGTATTGCATAATGCATTATACAATTTGCTGGTTAACAATGCACGAGTCCGCATCATAATTGCTAGTTTATAGGTTTTTATCGGTCGTATTACAAAGTATATGGTCATTGACTTGTCGATGTGTGATGTCTGTGTATATATCTATCAATGAATACGGCTATATTGTTTTTAAATGCATTCAATAATGATGCCTCAACAGTATGCATCTATTGACAAATTAGTTGTTCCGTTCAACCCGGCAGCTCTGGTGTTATTGTATGTGGCCGATGGCTTATGCCAAATATGCGATTTCTTGGACATTCAGCCTCAAAGCTTTAATGAATATGTAACCATGTTACTACTAAGTTACCATTTTCATCGTTCATTCCCATTCAACAAACGTTCTGAAGGTCGTTTAGGAAATTGTGTTGCTGAAAGTTGACCGTTGTTGTAACAGCAACGGCTTTCAACAACTACATTTTCAAAATAAATAATACAACTTTGCTCATATTATTCTCAAAAACACATGACTGATGGTCTGAGTTTAATTTTGAAGGGCAATGTTGATGGCTTGGATAGTATGATTTTCAGGCCAACACGGGATTTTGTGTTGTGTTGTGGGTTTTTTTGGTGTTTTTATGAGACACAGCTATTGTAGGGAACAATGTTTGCTAAATTATTCTCAAAAAGGCATGATTAATTGCGTGAGTTTAATTTGAAGAGTGAAATTGATAACCATGAATAATATGATTGTCTCCAAACACTTGTGTTCACGAGTATTTGGTTTACTCAGTGTATATGTATTGAGGTCGCGCCTCAGGTGTATGTAGGTCGGACACAATGCGATGCATATGTGTATGTGTGATTGATGCATGGATGTGTGCCTCCGTGCATGCATTGCGATGCATGTTTAGCTGTTTCTCATGTCCTGACAAGGTATTATTTAGTGGAAATTACCTATTTCACTTTGTATATTGATTACTATATAGACAAATGTTTGCGCATGCTATTTGGATGGGATGCTGGTAATTTTGAGGATAGATTTGTCTGGATGACATTGCTACCACTAATGGTGAACTTTCTAAAAATTGTCAGTATGCTTTCATTTTGCATCAAGTGGTCACCTTGTCAGAATGCAGGATGAAGGTGGTAAATTGTTTGTAACAGCCGGACACAGTCAGCGATGTGCCCCTCCAGCTTTCTGGGTGGGGACAGCTGATATGATTGTCTTTTGGCTTACAGATGCAATTAACCAAAATAGGTGGTATTCTTTCATGCTATATTCTAGTTAACATCTTTTACAAGCGAGAGATTCAAAGTGTGTACTTTTGTTTTATTTTCCTTTGCTAAATAGCATTATGTATATTATACGTCATACATTTCTCATTATTTATCATCATTCCTCTCTAATAATTTGAAAATGATAAAAAAAATGTTACGGCTGTGTTGTTGTAAGCTTTTGCAATATGCGTTTGTTCATCGACTTGCAACAGTTTCCCACAATTTCGCTCTCAATATACATATTCTGCTGGTCCTATGAATTTAATATATAAGGGTAGCACTGAACGGAATTGATTTAGTTACTAGGTAATTTGCCTGTATTATGATTGTGTCTATGGATGGTGTATATTTTATCCACCGGTTTACAATCACCTTTGATCTGCTTGCACATACTGTTATTGACACGTCTTTGTCCATTTCTTTTCTTCATTCACTATATCCGGAAAGATAGCTCTAGATTTATCACCAACCAAGCAAAGTGTAGTTTCGCTCTAATGAGTTTAAATGTTAGCATTTTCTGAGATCTATCTCGATAGAGCCTTCAATTCGCCGCGTCATGTTGTTTTAATGCTTAAATCCAGACACGCGGACATTTATCTATTATTACTTTTTACTTTTTGACTGAAATGACCAAGCAATGCCATAAACCTTTCAACCCGGCAGACCAGATGCGGGTAATGCTAATGGGAGTCTATTGGCTATTGGCTATCAAAGGCACTGGTTGTACTGGATGCTGTTGTTATCTATTCAATGATATAGTGTTCCCATTCAGTTTAGTTCTGGAAAGGTCAGTAGTTTGCCTTCCTCAATTGCCTTAAAGTATGATACTGCGTTTTCAGCGATGGATGGTTATAGATGTTCGTCTTTCCGTTTGTCCATTCATCTATCTATTTTAAATTGAAAATTTCTAGATAGAATTGATTAATGTACACTGTTGTTTGTATTTTTATTGTTACTAGTATGATAATTCATATGGGCACATATTCCTATTTTATTAAATGACATCTCCCTTTGTTCAACCAATTTCTTTCTGAATGTTTGCAACAGTATTGAACTGGGTGGTGAACAATTGGCTGATCTTTGAGACAGTCTAACAGAAAGCAGTTGAATATTAAATCTTACTTATGAGTCTTACCGGAGTACGGGGCTAGATTATCGCACTACCGGAAGAGAAGAAGAATATATTACACAGTATGTAATGAAGACAGTGTCTCTAATACAGCAAACCAAGAACTACATAAGACGGTGACAAGGGAATCCATTGGGAATCCTCCATCCCATCTTCACTTAAAGCAGTGCGCATCCCTATAGTCATACTCTCACTAGGTATGATCTTTTCTTTCTAAAGCATTTTAGATTGAAATATTAGGGTAGGCCCATTTTTACCTACTTTTCTTCTTCCGCTTTAAGCAGTGGCGACACCTTACACCTTCCCGAGATGGAGGCCTGCGCGAGGCACTTGCCTCTTGCAAGGATTCAGCGACGACGGTCCACGCCGGGTTAATACTCCTCACCCAAAACTTGCATTAGGAGTAGTGCTCGCGTGAGGAACATCACTTTTCGTCTGAGATAACCTTCTTCCTTTCAGCTTAGAGGTATAATAACTTATATTAAGTTAAATAGCTATGTCTCGTGTATGGGAGCCTCTCTTGTGGGGATACCTTTGCAGACCTATGAGTCTGTGTGGTACCTCCGGGAGACCCATGTTTAAAAGTTCATCTACCTGCCTCTATGTCTCGTATTTTCGTATGCTCTTACTGTAGTTTCATCTAGCATATTTATAATTGTTTAGGTAAATGCATTGTATAGACTTATATTTTTAGGTCACCAAATCAAATCTTGTAAGTCCGTAGATCACGAACCATTGAGTTCCACCGGCCTTAGGAGCCGGTTTTTGTTTCACGCAGGGGAGTCTCGTACAAGGTCCGTCACCACGAGACCAGATGCTAACCAGTGTCATCACTCTTCGTGCACTTGCAGCGCGGCGAGTCGACATGATACACCGGAACGGCCCGACACTACCCAGCGAGCTACAAGTGGCGCCCGATGTGGGGCTCGAAGAACATCAGTAATGCGCAGCGAACTCACGCCCACACCATATAGTGAGCTTACTTCAATACCATCTCCGTTTAGCGAGGACTCCCTCGATCATGAGGTGGCCTCATACAACGAGTTCTCTGCACACGTGCTCACCAACTATGCCAGAGAGTCAGCGGAATCAACAACTCCGCATTATAACCTGGTTTTGCCTGTTAGCGATGGCACCTTTCGAGATGCCTCACAGGCGGGAACAGAATTCCGAACCATATCGGACATCCGCGACAGGCCAACACCAACAGGGACGACTCTGACAAAGACCCGGGTACGGGCATATCTACAGCCCTTCAGACTACTATCGTTCACCCGTGTCATCTATGGAAACTGTATGGCCAGGTGATAATCCACAACATAGACAACCTTCCGCACGGCCCCCTTCTAGTGAAACAAGATACTCAAGGGGATTCCCGCGGCAATATCGGGAGGAATTGGCACCACTGTTTCGCCAGTATATCAGTCATGTGACATATCATGACCGTCAGCCAACAGCACCACCGCCATATGAGGAACGCCAGTCCTCACCTCGGGAGAAATGACCGTGCAACCTTCACAATAATCCGCTTTCCGTCCATAGGCCCATGCCAGTCTATGGCTCTACAAACGGGGCGGACTCATTAAATTTGAGTATGTGTGTCCTGGCTCCTCGGCATCAGCTTCGATGAGAAACACCGACACAACCACCATCTGCACTACGACCAACCTCAATACAATCCACAACTTCCCAGATACCCGTACCACCTGGATTCCAACCACTGCATTCTTCCCGTGGTCTTGGCCGAGTCATCCTCCCTCCCGAATTTAGTGGGATACAGTTCGAGATCATAAGTCGAACTAACCACTGGGACGATCGACAAATGGGTGAATATCTCGCCGCAAAACTTTCCGGAAAAGCCCTTCAAGTTCTTGCGGATCTGGTAACGGATTACACACCCACCTACACACAGTTGGAACGAGCACTGACGGAGCGATTTGGTGACACAGCCCTCGGAGAAACCAGTCATCTTCAACTTAAAAATCTTCGATGACGTGCGGGAGAAACTCTTCCTGTCGTAGCTAGCCAAATTAGGAGGCTAGTCACCCGCGTATATCCGAGCACCAACACGGAGGGCGTGATACATGTGCATTTAGACACCTTCATCAATGCATTAAGCAGTGAACCCGCCCTGAATGAAAAATTGTTTCTCGGCGACCACGGAAGTTTGGCTCAATTAACGGCAACCGCGGTACACATTGAGAACTTTCTGGAGCGGGAAAAGAATACCCGATGCCAACCCCATCCTATCAACGAGATAGAGGGTGCAGCTATCGCCCCGCCCGCTAGTGCTCTCCCCAGATCATCAACACCAACCACACAGACACCACCACCATCGGATGTGCAGAATTCCAATCAAAATCAAGCACCTGGAGGAAGGGGCCGTGCCCGTAGAGGAGGGTACAATGGAGCCCGGGAACCAGTGAAATAACAACAACAACGGCAACATGAGAGAGTGGATAGAAATGATTAACAAACAAATCTCTGCACTCACTAATTTGGTTACAACACTCAGCACCAACCTCGCCACCCCCAGTTTAGGACAGCAAACACCACCAACACTGCACCGCCACCGAACACCTGTTTCGGATGTGGTCAGCCAGGACATTGGAGGGAGTGGTGACCTACCGACCTCCCACTACAACGTCTGCTCCAGACCATAGCACACCGCAACCAGAGAAACAGTCAAACTCCTAAGGGCACCAAATCACACAGAGTCACTTCGGTGCCCGTATCCGCCTCCCGGCTCAACTGCGGCTTTCACGCAACAACGTTCAGTGGCTAACCATCATCCACAGAAATCAACTTTCACACCAACACCAAAATGCATGGCTTCACATATGTCAGTGCCTACGATGCCTCCCCATCCGCAGCAAGGACAACCCCCTCTTTTTCCGCACACGACAAGCCTTCTTTCCTATGTAAAACGGCAGTGGCGATTCAGGAGAGAGGATTCACTCCGCCTTATGGATCTGCAAGCTCGGACATAAACAGAGGAACGCACGTCCTTGGCACATCCACTCCCTTAGCCGTCTGTAGGTAAATATTTGTTGGCTTAAGGGGAGGCTTTTTATGAGGTGGGATGCTCTCATATAAGCGCTGGTTAAATACTGTGATAGAAGCACTGGTGTCGACGGTGGCACTGGTGGAAACGCCACTAAACAGACAGGCACATTTTGTATATTACCTTGCGATGTACCTGCGGAAGAGTTTCCAATGATGCCATTTGCGATAATGGCAATAGAGCAGCATCACTCTAAAGTGCTAACTACTAAGTATCCGAAGATACACGGGAATGTGTATGTGACACCACGCTCTAGCCATCACCGCTCGGAAACCCCAACAGTTTCCCAGAGTCGGATCAGCCCATGGTGCGTAGGGGGACATCCAACCAATTAAGAAGCCAAAAGGCTGAGTGGAACACGAAGAGAGACAAAATCTTACCTATGTGTCTTACCGGAGTGCGGGGCTAGATTATCGCACTACCGGAAGAGAAGAGTATTTTACACAGTATGTAATGAAGAAAGTGTCTCTAATCATTTTGAACCTATCCTATTGAGCTGAATAGTAAAGGTTTAGTCAGTTGCATGCCGGGCTAAACAGAGTTATAGCACGGACAGCGACCTCATTCAAAAATTGTTGTTGGCGGGAGAAACTGTTGCACATATAAGTGTTGCTGTATAGTGTTTCCTACGTGCACTGCAGTCCTATATTTTCTATGAATAAACAAAACATATGAACGGATGGCCACTGGCCATATATATACATAATCTAACCAGAACAATCAATACGGTGTCACATGAGCAAGATATATATATAATAGTACAGGTCAATGAACCTACTATAGTGCGGTTAGTTAATTAAACTGTGAAGTATAGTTACTTGAATACTTGGTAGTCATTCCTAAGTTAGGCTACCGTGTCACTGAAATTGATACGTTGATCCGTAGTCGACGTGAAATGATGCGCTCTCCGGAAGCTGGAAAGTTCCCGCAGGTTGGTTCCCGCAAGCTGTTTTCCGCAAACAAGACTTCCGCAAGAACACTCATGGCGGGAGTGCATCGCTTAGTGCTGTATGCCTAATAGAATGTCTAACGAGCAGTCAGTAAAAGATACGGTAGTACTACGTGGTGAAGAAAGTTTCCATACACCGATGGCATGGATGGAAGGTGTAAACAACCCATCACTAGCGGGGGTTGTCAGAGGCAAACAAGGATACAAAACAAAGCTTCACGGTGCTGGGTACGTCAGCCAGCTCTGAAGACGCACCGGGCAGAGCTTGCTTGCTACAGTCGAAAGTTGAAAGAACCGACATGATATGTGTGCGGCGGCGATTGAAATACCACTTTTAGGTGTGGCCTGCAGATCCGGCGAGTCATCCATCAAAATACATCCCGTCTCCACATCTGTAGACTCACATATTCAGGCAGTAAAGGCCTCACAGCAAATTTGTGTTCTTAATGTAGCTGTTAGTATTCGTGAACAATTATCAGAAGTTCCAAATTACTCCCGTAAATTGGGAGTTACAAATTTGTTTTTACTGCAGTGGGTTGGCTACTGGTATCTACAGGAACGCGACGGAAACTGAAGTCATTTGCGTAATATCTATCGATCATAGCTAGGACAGCTGCACCCTGTTCGGCCCCTGGCCGAGGATGCTCTCGATTACTGGATCGCTTCTCCCATTTATGCTCCTCGGGACATCACAGGCGCAGGCTTCATCCAATCATCGTTCGAGCAAGAGCCAATCAGCGCGCAGCTAATAATAGCGCAGTCGAACGTTCTAGAACATTCTAGAAGCTTTGCGTCCACGTGGTTATGACGTCACGGCAATATTTTGAAGATAATCATGAAGAGTTTTCCGTGGATAACTCAGCCATTTCTCAACCGATTTTGAAATGGTTTGCAGATATGATCTTGATCAATGCCAGATTTAACGGGAATAGGCAATCAATAAGGATTACAAGGTACCATCTCAGTACACTAAAAGCGCCATCCTATCTAGGTCATAACTACGGGCTCCATAAAAAGAGCATCCTAGCGTGCATGCGCGTCATGCGTTTTAACGTACTTAGTCGTTTTTCGACACGCTATCTCTCCCATAGGCCTATATACGCTTATGGCTCTACCCAGAGAAGCGTGTTCAGGAAACGAATCCAGGACAGGCGGCACGTACCCAGCTCAGCTGGTACAGCTAGTATCCGACCGGTCGATCCGAACTACACCTTGACGAAGATTGTAGGATCAATGACTTCATGTTTCGTGTTAAATTTTGCGACTATTTGCAGAAATCTGACCACCAGTTTCAGCCAGCCTCGTGCAGGAACAACAATGTTCAATATAAGCACTATAGGCCGAAACTAAATGGTTTTCAAATATGTAGGCCTATTAGTTTCCATCTATGTGCTAGACAATTTAATACACCTATGTTCTTGTTCCCATTACACCAGGCCAATTTAATATTTTGTTTTACGGAAATTCGCACCCAAATCATACGATCTGAGATATGGGTGGGGTGGGGAGGGGGGGGGTGTGTGTTGGTGATAAGAACAATACACAATTTCAGCTCAGACGCTTTAAGGCATTACAGGATTAATCCTTTCATCATATTAATGGACTTTGCCGGCTTTAGCTATGCCCCGCCCATCTCTAGCTAAGCTCCACCCACACCTCGCTCGTGTTGGGATCGACCGATTTCTGAAAACCCTGACTATCAATTTCCAAAAAACTACACAGATAAGCTGTTGAATATTTTGAAACTAATTTGACTGGGTGCTGTTGCTGCCTAAGGCAACAACAGCGCCCAGTCAAATTAGTTTCAAAATATTCAACAGCATGTTTATTAAATCGCAAAGAATTACAAAGATATACAATTCATACAACGTATCGGACCATTTGAGTTTTGGTGACGGTCTGTATGGAACCCTTTGTGACGTAATAATTATGACGTCATCATACACGCGCTGAGCTGATTTTGACGTCATACAAGGTCTGATGATGAATGGATACTCTGGAAAGGTGAATTGTCAAGATTGATCAAGAAGATTCAACACGTTTTCTCAGTTGGTATCCATTTGCAGGCTAAGAGAAGGTTGTCTTTGATAATTTACCACTGAAACGACTGGCTCGTAAATGGCAAGACTACTAGCAAAATGCAACACAAATAATTTTATTCTACAGCCTTGTCCAGCTGGCTGGACACTAGCAAACAACTTTGTTTGTCTTTGCCATGGAAATAAACCAATTCAGCCAGAGACCAAGGCGTGGGTCTACGTTCATATGTGATCAGTTCTTTAATGTTCGTTTATCGATTCCTGGCAATGGTTCTCGATCTCGTGTCTCCATTGAGCTCTCTTTGATGCTCGTGTCTCCTGCAGGGCCGAACTTAGGAGTCAGGGATTTTGTGCAACATTTCTGAAATTCATACCTGGAGGCCTCGGAACTGCCGTTAAGATTACGAGAAAGCTAAGGTCAGGTTTCAACCGTAATCTCAACTTGAGATCACAGGACAGTGGGATTTGACTGTAGCAGTCTTATATAGTACAGTTCAGAATGTTTCAAATACAAAACAAAAAGATACTGTTGAATATTTTAAACATTCTTATATTAGAAGACATCAGCAATATCTTCTAATCTAATTATGGTCAAAATATGTAATCGAATATTTTTCACATCGTGTTCAAAATTGTGTTCTGTTACACACATTTTGCCATATCCATGAGTTGTATTATAGGCGTGGCGTCTACACGTGCAGCTTGAAACTATGTGGGAATCCCAAAAACTAAGACAACCACGATTTTTGTACCACTTGTGGCCCTTGATGTTTGGGGCCCTGTGCAAATGCACTTGTTACACTGCCTTAAGTTCGGCCATGGTCCCCTCCAGCTGTCACATAATGAGATGACTCTTTCAGAACATTACTGATGGATAGATCCGATCTGTCATTCAAGTATATGACGCCATAGTCAATTATGCCACATGTAGGCGGGCTTCACAATCAAAATGCATAATGAATGCGTTGTAAACATTTAGTCAATTTCATTACGTAATTTCCTGGGAACATTTTGTTCATTTTTGGAAACATGGCAATTCTAAAAAACAGTAGTTATCATGAAAGTTCTGAAAATAGAGGTTTCAATTTTTCTTAGTAGACTCAGGGTCATTTAGAGATGAATAGATGTCAGTTCTGACATCATACACGTTTTGCCATAAGAGCTTTACTTACCAATTAAACCATAGCATGTTGCTTATCCAATTAAAGCTTATTAAACGCATTACTAAAAAGCTGATTTGTTTCTTATTTACTCTTTAACTGACAAAGCTATCATGTTCTACAATTCCGTCATAGCACAAAATCGTCAGCGCGTGGCCACTGTTACCATTCTATATTAAAGTTAAGTGGTACCCACGTTTTAATTACGTGTCTCTGTCATCCTCATCGCTGCTTACGCTACACGCCGCTGGCTCTTCATTTTTAGTCAGAGCACAAGCAAATCTCTGTGCATGGCAATCCTTTAGATCTTCATGTACATTTGGTAGATGCAAAATGTGTCTTTTTTGCATGAAGACTTAAAGTTCTAAAGTTTTGCTGATGATGTTGGCATTAATTGAGTAGTTACTGGAACTAGCTTGCCATTTGTCTTCATCAACCTATTAGAACATGGACCTAAATGCGCCTGGATTGGGAGACTGGACTGATCCCAAACAGAAGCCAGCAAATGTGCCTTCAGTATATGGTCATACAAGGTAGCACCAGTTGGTGGTAACTCGTCCCTTTATGCAGAAAACTTGCAGAACTGATACTAATGTAAAGGTTTCAGCTCCTGCAGTGCAACACCAGCGTGGCAATATGCCCGATAAACAAAACTGGAAAGTGCTTTTACTGTCTTACCACTGAGGTCGCCTACTTTAGTTATATCTTTGAATGCCTCTATGACTTTTTCAAACGCTTTGCATAACAACTTAAACCATATTGTCTTGCTCTTACCAGAAAATCTTCCTGTTGTGTCGCAGCCGGTGAATGCATGGAATTCCATGGGTGTGTCCTCTACATCATACCCTATAGCATCGAATAAAGGTTTAACCTCTGTTTTTCCGGATACCAAAGAAATGGAGACCTTTTGAACGATCTTAGAATAATGGCCAATAACTAGAATTAATACCTCAGTATCTGGTGATATGTCATGTCTAATGAAATTGCAGTTTTTGGAATCTTATCGCCAAACACCATGACATTTATATGCGGTGCTTGCTTTAATACTGTCAGCAACGTAGACCATTCATGTAGTGGTGCAGGGATAAGAAAGATTGGACCCACAGCTGTCACCTCATGAGGGGGAGAAATGATAGAGTTATATCCATCCCAAGCAGGAAGTTCATTAGCATTTGTCTGATTCCGCTCTTGCAATGAGCCATTCTAAATCACCAGTCTTCTGGACGTTGGTAGCATTGGACTCATTCATACTACAGTTTTTGCTGCAACTTTGAATGCGAGGTTTTGAGCACTCCAACATGGTTGTATATTGTGGCTTAAGGTGACACTGTGTGCGTCCCATTCTGCAGTGGCTTTGAAATATATTCACCATCTTTCCTAACCGTTTGATAGACTATAGTTATCGTTCCATGTAAAGTATCTTTGCCATCGGGAGTGTCATCACTGAAATCTGTATTGCCCGTATTGCCCGTAGCAAAAAATAAAAACCTATTTTTTCTGAGAAATGGTGGTATGTAGAGACCATTAAACTATTGCATGTTAGTGAGGACTGCATTGGCTCTATATGTTTCTAAGATCACTGTGCGAGCATAAGACGCATAATAGATATGACCTGATAGAAGATCAACCAATGCTTTGTTTCTAGTATCATGGTGAACAGTCAATGGCAGACCTAAAGCATTTGGATTTTCTTTTTCTTTGGAGGCGGCTCCATCAGTCCTGTTATTGTGATTTGTCTGTCAGAGTTTTGACTGTACGTGATATCCTGACATATTGTTATGGCATTGCGATCTAAATTCCTCTTCTGAAGTTGGTAGCCTACATCGATCATAGGTCTACTGGTTATCCGTCTTATAAGTGCATACATTTTGGGATGGACGTCATTTGCATCACTATTAACCTGAACGTCTTTCGTCTTGCACTTCTCAGATGCGAAGGGTTTCGTATGCTTGCTTATTGTACTGGCGCATGCATATATGCGTTCTCTATCATTTGGTTGGTCACTGTCTGAGTTAATTTAATGAAATACCATGTCTTGCTGAGAAGCTCTAGGTGCAGGCTTGGTTAGTGCAGTTTGTCACAGTCTCCAAATGTGGTAATTCCTGGATGCCATTTACGGGAGTATGTTGGAACATAAGATTAGACAGTGCCACCTAGAAGATTTATATACGTGTTCTCAATGTCTTTAATTGACAGATAAGCTTTATTTGGTGTTTGAAAGTCTATTATATGAACAGGTTCTATGTATGTATGTGTGTATGTATGAGTACTCTATTCTGCGGCTGTAGTAGTAGAAACATCCTACAGCTGCAATCAGTCCTTCCTCGCTTTTGCCTACTGTGGCTTGTCCTCAGCCGAGATCCTTAGCTTCCTCAGGTCCATTCTTGACTTGAGTGCACCGAGTCCTGCTTTCTTGAGGTCACCTCGTAGCACGCTTAGCAGATTTATGCAATGACGTTCTCTCCTGGCTTTGTATTTCCGAGTAGGGCGAATTCCAAGGCTCTCTGTGCTGGTGTCTCTTCTGGCATCCTTAGCACATGGCCGGACATGGACCATCTTGGCTGGGCAACTTTTACTGACAGCGACGACGTATTACACATCTTGTGTAGTGCATCATTGGAAATTATGCTATCTGACCATCGGTGTCCAGTGATGGTGCATAGGGGTTTGCGGTGGCAGGCATCGAGTTTGTCTAGAGCTGCCTTTAGAGCTGCCTTTAGAGCTGCCCAGCTGTTACAGTTATACAGCATCAATGATAAGCAGGCTGCATTGTATAAACGTAGCCTCTTTATCAAGGGCATCTTTGATCTACGAATCCATAGCTTCCAGAAGGCCTGGAAAGCTATGTTCCCCATGACGCAGCATGCAGAAATATCAGCAGTATTGCAAAGCAGTGAGCCCAGGATTTTACTTTTCCTCCATGGTTCGCCGCCACGAAGTGGGTCGTCATTGTCTATAGTTTCATGCTTTTGTTGATAGGTATATGTGGGTGAACTCTGTTTTGGATTCTTTCATAAAGAGATTCTCAATTTTTAGTTTGCTTGCACCTATTGGGAGAAGTTCGTCAAGGGGTTTCTTTTCCTCCTCTATGAAGTCCACAACGCCGGCACATTCCATCTCTAGCGGCATGCCCAGTATTGACACTGGTGGGGGGGGGGTGGTCTTGTGGAATTTTCTCGCACAGATTTCAATGTGGCAGCAAGGTAGCAAGTGAAAAGCACCGGAGATTGATGTCTCAAACTCTACAGTCTTCGCTGACTTGACTCGTACTCCCAGCTTGGTGTCTGCAAGCAGTAGTCCCACTAGTCGTAGCTCATCTTCATTGCAACTGGCCTGGCGTAGTACATCTAGAATCTTTGAGCGTCTAATTGTGTCGAAGGATCGTGACATGTGAATGCCCATTTTGTGGAAGTCACAGTGTTTAGACATGACTACCGACACAAGCATGCGTTGAGCCTATACAATGTCTGTGCAGCTGCGTCCACGTTTGAAGTCACTTTGACATGATACAGTGAAGTCATCGATCTTGTCTCGGATGCGGCATAGAGTAACATTGGATAGGATTTTCCATATGCTGTTGAGGAACACAATAGGCCACAGATTGTCTGGGGGCCCAGGTGGCTTCTTGGGCTTGGGTAGTGCGATAATGGTGCCGGGGCCTACAGCGTCGATGGGAAGGTGGTGCATAAAGGCTGAATTGATTAGGTGTGTGATCGGTTTTGAGATATAATGTCACTTGCATATTTGAATAGTTCACTGCTCATTCCATCAGGTCCAGATGCACGTCCATTTTTCAGGGCTTTAAGTGCCTTCTCAGCTTCTGCTTTTTTAAGTGGTGCTAGTAATGGCCTGGAGTCTCCTGAGAACGGGTGCAAGGGCTCATCATGGTTGTCAGTGAACTGTTCTTTGAACCATTCTCGCATCACCTAGGCTTTTCCCTGGTCAGTCCCGATAAAGTGTCCTTCAGAGACGTGTACAGTGAGTGGTGATGTGTAGCCAGTAATTCACAGGGCTCGGGCTGCCGAAACATTTTGTAATAGTAATCCGTGGCAGTGATTTCATCTGCTGGGGAGTCTGCCTGTTGAATGGCAAGATCTTTTAAGCATTCGCTAATATGGCGCAGAATAATATTTCGCTCCCGGCATAGTATGGTGTTGTCTTCACCATGGCCACTTTGACAGATGCGCAGCCATAACTCTTTCTGCTCTGGTGACAGTTTTACTACTAGAGGGTCGTGAGTATACCTAGTTTGGTTGCTTTTAAGAGCACCTATGTCGCTGGTAGCGGATGATTACATAGATTTTAGTATTTTGGTTAGGGTTTTGTTTGGATCAGAGCTGACATCGATGTTAGCTATCTGCTCCCGGAGGGCCTTTTTATATGACATTTGAGTGGCAGTGTCACTGATGAGCTTGGATAGGTTGTAGGTGACTCTATCCTCTTGACTGGTATGGTGTTTATATATTAGGTAAAGATCCTTCATCTGAAGTCGTGTAATGACTAGCAGTAGTATATCCGGAGTCAAAATGATACCACGTCAAAATGATACCACCTCAAGTACATACGGCTCGGCGTAGATAAATAATTGGGGCAAAAAGTTATCTACGTCGTGGCCCGTCCTGGTAGAAATGTTTTCGAACAAAAAGTTATCTACGTCAGGACCCGTCCCGTTAGAAATGTTTTCGAACAAAAAAGTTATCTACGTCGTGGCCCTCTCTACACATGGCAGGCCCCTACTGGGCGCCGATCGGCGATCCGTGGGCCCCACAGCTATCTCAAGCCCTGGGGCAGCCGATCGGCGATCCGTGGCCCCCACAGCTATCTACGTCGCACCACGTCCCGGTAGAAATGTTTTCGAGCAAAAAGTTATCTACGTCGCCGGGCGTTCAGGTAGACGCAGAATTTGATCTCATTCCCGTGGCTGCGAATGGTGTGAATTTCCATTTAGAGATAAGCAACCACAGTGATATACCAGCTGATCGCCTTGGTCTGGACGTCCATTTAGAGACAAGCATACTCAGTGGTATACGAGCTGATCAAGCAGACATAAAAGGTCTGAACGTCCATTTAGAGACAAGCATACTCAGTGGTATACTAGCTGATCAAGCACACATAAAAGGTCTGAACGTCCGTTTAGAGACAAGCGTCCACAGTGATATATATACACCATGATTACTGTTGCACAGCTTCGCGCTATGGCAAGGCAATTCGGCCTTAGAGGCTAATCTAAGGCCAAGAAAGCCGACCTGCTTCAGATGATCGGACAGGCCTGTGCTGAGGAATTCATTGCTCGACTGAGACGATCAGTGAAGATGGGACGGTATCCAGCGACCACCAGAGATGATCCTGAGAACTTCCACAAGAATGCACAGCGGCGGCGTGAGCTTCATCAGTTAGATGAGGAGGTGACGGCTAGCTTTTGAGCCAAAGCTGTAGCGACGCGGATGGCAGACCATCCCATGGAGCGCCTACCTGCCCTACGCAGGATCACTAAGCTAGTGATGGAGAGGTATGAACCCTTAGCCCGGAGCATGAGGCGAGAGGGTGAGCAGATTCTCAATGAGCGTCTGGGTGAGATGGAAGGTGAGTAGAGAGGAAGACGGACAGTATGCTGGTCATTCTTCCAAGGCCTCAATGGAGACATTACAGGACAGATCCTGGTCAAGATCCAGAACGCCTTCTACCTCCGGTATACCCACACCTATCGCATCAGACACATCGAGGACGGTAGGGTGATGCTCTTCCACAAGAACGGTTCAGGGAGTCCGTGGCTGAACACGATAGGAGCAGCTCAGGACTGGGTGGCGGCAAGAGAGCAAGCCCGACTCGACCCTGACAACATCGATCGACCCAACACCAAGTGGGCTTTCGTCCGATGAATCAACGTTGAGGTCAAGGTTGTCATCGACCGCCAACCTTTGCTTGGGACAGGACCGCTCCCAGACTGGCTACGACAGAAGAAGAGTATCGTGGCACTTGACACCTACAATGATAACATGTGTCTCTGGAGATGCCTAGCAGGGGGCGAGACCTGATAGAAGTATTGCTCCTGCACGAGAGCTCGCTAGACAGTTTTACAATGCCCGCGCACCTATGCCTGATATCCCAAAAACCTCTATGGATCAGTTGGATAAGGTAGAGTTCTTCGCGAAGATCGGGATTCGCGTGTATAAACCAACCGAAGAGGGCACCTGACACCTGATCAGGCAAGCAGCCCACTACCGTGACACTATGACCATCGGAGTGTACGCCCACCATGCCTTCTATATCAAGAACATCTCCAAGGTGGCCCACACACTAGCAGCGACTGATTACCGAGTGGTGTGACCAAGTTCCGGTGCTAGGCTTCAACTCTGGCCGCTATGACCTAAACCTGATCAAGAAGCACGTTGTGGATGAGCTGACCGACAGTACTGGCACAGTGAAAGTCGCCAAGAAAGCGAACCAGACAAGGCTCCTCATCACCCCTGAGCTTAGATTTCTCGATGTCTTGAACTACCTTGGCCCAGGAGTCTCCTACGAGGCATGGATCAAAGCCTATGGGTGTACACAGCAGAAGAACTGGTTCCCATGGTAATGGTTCGACACACCCATGAGGCTTAATTATCCCGGACTCCCCGACTTCCCTGCGTGGTGGTCTAAGCTCAAGGGTGGCTACCGCCTGAAGCTGTCGGAGTGGAAACAGTGGAAACAGTGCAAACAGACATTCAGAGACCATGGAATGCGGACGTTCGGCGACTGGTTGCGATACTACAATAACTTGGACGTCAGCCCATTCATCGAAGCCCTTGAGTGGATGCGACAGTTCTACACAGACAGAGGTATAGACATCCTCAAGGATGTGGTGTCTCTCCCAGGTGTTTCACTGCAGTACCTCCTACGTGGAACCGCTCAACACATGCCAGATGTTAGCCTCTCCTCTCTGGGCAAGGAGGCCTACCAGATGCTGAAGGACGCGGTTGTTGGTGGACCCAGCATCGTGTTCACCAGATACCACGAGGCAGGTGTGACCCGCATCCGCCAGAGTGAGCATGTCTGCCAACGTCTACTCGGCTACGATGCAAATGCTCTGTACTTGTCTACGATGGCTAAAGAGATGCCATGTGGTAAGGAGACAGTATGGCAGTGGTTCAGTGATAGCGACGTAGCACGATTTAAGAAGGATCTGCTGGCTGACCACATGTTCGGTTTCACTGAGGTGGACATAGAGGTTCCTAAGGCACTGTGGGCGAAGTTCGAGGAAATGCCACCTCTCTTCTAAAACAGAGCGATTCCAGCTGAGGCAGTATCTGTTGAGATGCTCACATACCTAGAGAAAACAGGTAGGAAACGTCTCACAACCAGTAAACTAGTCAGCACACTCTCAGCCAAGAGGAAGCTGTTGTATGCACCGTCACTCAAGTGGTACCTCGCCCATGGGCTAGAGATCACTGCTGTATACCGCACCCTAGAATATGAGGTCAAGCACCCATTCGAGTGGTTCGTGGAGAATGTTACGGAGGCCCGCTGCTCGGAAGATGTAGATAAGAGCAAAGTGCTCTTGGCAGATCTCTACAAACTCTTCGGCAACAGTGCCTATGCGAAGCTCATCGAGGCTCTAGAGCGTCACATCAACACGACCGTGGCCAAGGATGAACGAGCGGTAGATAGAGCTCTCCACAGTGCCTGGTTCGAGGAAATCAGCGAGTCCTACGAGCTCCAGAGTCGCAAGGTCAAAATCACCATTCGTCGCCCCTTCCAGGTGGGAATAGCCGTATACGTGCTCGCGAAGCTGAGGATGCTGGAGTTCTACTACGACTTCCTGGATCACTATGTGCCTCGTGACAGCTTCGAGTACCTCCAGATGGACACTGACTCTGCGTACATCGCAATAGCTGCCTCCAGCCTCGACGAAGTCGTTCGCCCTGAGATGCGAGCATAGTATGAGGCTCATAAGCGGGAGTGGCTAGCTTGGGACAAGTGGTCTGGACGGACTCCGGGACTGTTCAAGCTCGAGTTCGAAGGCAGCCATGGTATCGCTCTCTGTTGGAAGTGCTACTACGTGGAGAGCCTCCCTGGGAAGGTGAAATGCTCAGCCAAAGGTATATCTAAGCGTCAGAACGATGTCTCTTCACAGATGTTCTTCAGTGCCCTAAACGGTAGCGTGGACAGAGCTACAAACCGAGGCCTACGCATGCGCAACCAGGGCATGGTGACATATGAACAGGAAAAACTCGGTCTCTCAGCCTACTACGATAAATGGCATGTGTTGCCAGATGGTGTCCATACCGAGCCCATCGAGTATCATATCCCTCAGGCTTAGACACCTAGCGACGGTGGCAGCTGTGTGTCTGGAGGGACCACCTGAAGCTCCTCCCCAACGAACGGAAGTTTGGGACAGCTCTCTGAGTGTGCCAGATAGTACAGCGTAGGCTGGCCCTCCATCTCGACATACCTGTCAGGTTTGTGGACATCTAGCGACCAGTTAAGATCTGTTGCACGTCGTCGCCCACCTTCCAACTCACCAGGTTCATACAGGTACCGAACCAGAGCATAAGATGGAAGGCACACCTGTTCCTTGTCTGCTCCTCCGGAAGGTTGGGCAACAGAGGATCGTTGGATAGCCTCTACTGGCTTCTTACCAGTTAACCGAGTTACCTCAGTATTAGATCGCTCTACCACCATGGGCAAACCTTTCACCCACACCCTGGACCGCTCTCCAGCCTGTGCCATCGCCTGGGCATATTGGTGTGCAAACAGTCTTTCTGCTAGTGTCCGATTCCACCGCTCGACGATTGCCTGGGCACGGTGGTGACCAACTTCACCTCATCTAATCGCCACACCATGTTTCCGCATGAGGACCACAGTCTCGCCTCTGAACTCCTTACCCTCATCCACCTGCAACAATTCTGGCCACTGGAGGGAATTTTCCTGATCCTCGTAGACACCGTGGAATGCCTGGGCCACCTGGCCAGCTGACTTGTCTGTGAGCGGTGCTGCAGCCTTGTACCTGCTGGCGACATCGACGATGGTGAGGGCATACTTGTAGGTCTTACAACCAACCGAGTCGTGTGGAAGGAATAGGACATCTGCCTGGTGAACTCTATTCGGGACAGTTTCATCGAAAATGGGCATGCCTGATGTGCCTTGGACGAGGTCTGTATATCTGCCACATTGCCTAGCGGCTGAGCCACTGGCTAACTGTCTCCAATGTGAAATTGTGGCCCTTGCGACGTACAGACTCGAGTAGTTGGTGGGGCTCACGGTAATATCCACCAGGCTGATAGTGGAGTTCCTCAAGAAAGATGGTTGATAAACCCCCGGATTTCATCACTGACTTCCACTCCCATCCTGTCACGCACGGCCTGGGTGAGGATATCACTGACGTCAACTCCCGTCCTGTCACGCACGGCCTGGGCGAACTCTACACAGACGAACAGATGGCCGTTATGCATTCGACTATCACTGAAGACCTCCTCAAACACCTCCGTAAACTGGCGTCTAGTTTCTGCTGGATCCTTGCTGAATGGTAGCTTATCGACTAACCCTCGGAAGTTAAATGTCTTGACCAGGTCGTACAGAGACGCCATCTTTATATTGTATGGCTTAAATGTTCGGCGGCCCAGATGGCCGTAAGTGCTATGGCAACGTACGGTAGCCAATGGCCTGCGACTCCGAAGAATGTACCTACTCCTGAGGCGATGGCTGGTATGGCTTCAGAAATCTTCTCCACACCATGGAGAGCATTGTTGGCGATCTTGCGGACCGTCTCGCCCACCTTCGATGTGAACAGAGCGACCAGAGCCCCAACTGCTGCCAGTGAACCGATAGAACCTTTTACGTAAGTGTGATCGATTCCTTTCGCTCTGTGTATTAGCTTGCGGGATTCAGGCTCTACATCATCATGCTCACCCGCGGTCTCCGCTACATCATAGTCGTCTGCATCATAATCCTTATCATCATAGTCCTCGTCATCTATATCCTCGACTGGATCTTCATACGCCTCTGGTTCATACATATCCGTCGCGGGGGACAGCTATATAGTAGCTTTAAACTGTAGTCTATAGCATGGCCTCGCAATCTTGAATGCGGGCATGTTTGCCTTAGCGAACTGGGGACTCAGCTTCGCCGACAAGAAGGCGGCAGAGGTCGAGCATGAGCGTCATAACCAGGCGATGGTGAAGCTGTCTAAGGAGAAGTTTGAGTACAGCAAAGCACTCGAGCATATGCGCCAGAGGGAGGCACGCCGACGACAACTCCGAGCTCAGGCCAACCAGAGCCTCAAAGAGGCAGATGAGTGTCTCGATGAGTACTACGAGGCTGTAAAGATATCTCAGCCAACGCTGGACTATGAAGCATTGACAGGTCAGAAGACAGCAGAGCTTATGGTAGTGGTGGCAGCTGCAGCTGTGATGACAGGAGTCATGCTCTATGCACGCTCCAGCTGAATACCTGATGTGTTCGACACGCATACCTTAGCACAGCCAAAGTAATGTACCATCACACCTAATGAGTGAGTCCCAGCTATGAGGTTTCCGATGTTGAAGCTGAGCCGGTTGCCCTGATTAGGTGGGATGTTCCTGCCCCCGATGTGGTGACGGCCCTCGCGTGACGACTCGAGGTCATCGCCTCCACTGGTTAGTCGCAGAAGTGCATATGACTTAGTTTTCTGTCTGTAGAGTTGGCAGTCAGCCAGCTCGCGTACCTCACCAAGAACATTGGTCCCAGCAACCACAAGCTTGAAGTCATCTAGCTTATCCACCTCCTGGATGACTCCTCCCTTCTGAAACAGGACCGCAACAGCGACACAGTCCGATGCACCACGATGCAATGTCAGCTCTACCCATTGATTAACTGTGGCTTGGACCTGCTGATGTTCTCGCTCCACATGCATGATCCGCTGTTTGGAACCTGTTTGCTTCAGTTCCTGGTCATTCTCGTCATGCCAGACATGAAGTCGTGGAGCATTCATCGTCGCATCTGCGAGCTGCTCAGTGTACACCCGGAGGAACAGCCTATCCTGCATTGCAGCCGGATTCACGTGTGCGTTCTCGAGGAGGGTGAAGAGTGGAACTGCCACAGGCATCTCGACACCTACATGTAGTTCGAATTCCGTGAACCTCAAGCTTCCTTCTGACGAAACTGACGAAGTTTCTCGAGATTCTGACGAAGTTCCTCCAGGCTTCTGACGAAATTCCTCAAGCTTCTGACGAAGTTCCTCAAGCTTCTGACGAAGTTCTTCAAGCGTTCCGATGAAATTCCTCCAGGCTTCTGATGAAGTTCCTCAAGCTTCTGACGAAGTTCCTCAAGCTTCTGACGAAGTTCCTCAAGCATTCCGACGAAGTTCCTCAAGCTTCTGACGAAGGTCCTCAAGCTTATGACGAAGTAGCGGAGACGGACGAAGTTCCTCAGCCTTCTGATGAACGAAAAAGGTTGCGGCCGACAATCTGTCAGCGATGACGCTTAGAGCAGGCTAGTTTCCTGGCTGGATTCAGCTTGTAGGTGAAGGTCTGCACCTTTTCCAGAGAGGGCTTGAAGTGTGACAGCTCACCTGTCTCCTTGTTGCTGAAGATGAAGTGGTACAGATCAGCTGCCCTCTGTACACCTGTGATAAAGTCCCCTTTGGGCTCCTTGAGGGTTAGGCTGTCGTATATGGTCTCGAGCAGGCCACGTCCACACTTGGAGCTGAAGTATAGCAACCGGTCATTGTGGCGGATGTCCGGGGAGATATCGTGGGTGTACTTCTGAAAGAGGATGAAGACAGTTATCTTTGTGTGCCGGATGTGCCTGGTGATGTTGCTGAGGTAGATGACTGTCTTCTGCTCCATTGCAGGGTCATCGATAACTAGAACAAGTGGTTATGTCAGTCGGGCTGCCAGCAGCTTCTCCATCAGGGCTTGCAGGTTCTGCGTCTTGGTGATTGGACCATTGTACCATTGATCATTACTGTCAACCGCCTCAGCGGCGGAGTCAGACACCAGAAGGATGTATTGAGAGTGCAGCTGTTCGGCCAGGAGAGCCCGCAGCAAGATATTTTTCCCATGGCCTGAAGGGGCAATGATCAGCACCACCTGGCCAGCATCGGCCGGCCTACTGTCGAATGGTACAGACATGCGCGTGGAGGATGGTTAGAACTTGGTCGGCGGTAGGCTCGTCTATATCTGGAAGGCTAAATGGCAGTACTTCCTGCACCAGCTTTTGCACCTGCAGAGCGAACAATCCTGCACCTCCGGCAGATACGAAGGATGCGATGGAGGCGTCAAACATGAAATCCCAGCAGCAGCTGAGAAGATAGCATAGAGGGCCTGTGTCAGCACCCACAGTGTCTAGTACATCCAGTATCTGTACGATACATGCGCGGGAAGCTATGACTATTATGTGAGCTTAAATGGCAAACCAAAGAACCCTGACTTCTTCACCTCTGGTAGCTGGAGGCTGGCGGTAGCACCTTTTTTGCCATCGACAGTGATATTGCTCAGATCGATGGTGCCTACTCTGAGATTCTCTCTGTCTTGTTGGAAAGAGCTTCGTGGTTTCAGGAGATCCTTAACCAGGTCTTGTGCATAGGACTCAGCCATAACCTTGATGGCACCAGCCTCGTCGACTCCGAGCATACCGAGCATCGTTGCCATGTCTTTGATGCCCATCCCCTTGTATACAGGCTTGGCCTTGTTAACGGCCGATTGTCCTACTGTATCAGTGTTCCCGATGAGATCTCGGGCTGGGATGGTACCTCGGATCTCCCGCGGGTCTCCCTTCTCATCGAAGTCTAGGAAGGAGATAGGGGCAACAGTGTCCTCTGAACCGAGGTGTGCCTCGCCCAAGTGAGCAAGATCGCTTACCTCTTTGCTTTCTAGGTCTGTGAGTGACAGAGTCATAGTCAAATACAGATGGCTTAAACCTACTAGTCATACCCCCGGTGAAATAGTTGGGCATAGGAGGACCACGCAGTCGGCCAAGGGAATAGGTAGCAGTGCTCAGGGTACTGGCCCTCTCTGCAGGGGCACGCCTTGGGGGCGATCCACCATTCCTGGGCATTGGCAATCCTCAGGCCGCATGCTCGGACTATGGGCTACACACCACCCTCCGGCACGCCATGCCTCATATGCTGCAGGGGTCTGGTCATCCATCTCTCACTATTCAGAGTGGTTAAACGTAGGCGACGATGATCTCAGCCATTGCACTCGTTGCTAGCCCTAGAACCACGGCCTTCATTAGTGTAACACGTTCACCCATGATCTTGACGGCGGCAGTGTAGGCGGCACCACTGAGGGAGATCTTTGGGATGGGGTGAGTTATTCCGAGACAGTGGCCGGCTACCTCACTCACCATGGTAGCGAGGACAGCCGCAGTGGCGGCAGGAAGAACCTCATTTCTCCCTGTCATCTTCACCACGGCCACATTCGCTGCCACGTTACTGGCGAAATGGACTGCCAGAGGTTTTGCTTTGGTCAGTAACTTCTGTGTCTTGGTTCGCAGCAGGTTCTCCATCTTCTGAAGTCTTGCCTGGCTCTCGGGCAGTTGCTTCACGATCTGTACCATTGACGTCATTGTTTAAGCCATGAGTATACAACGCAGTTAAACGCCTGTGTTCCCTGTCGAGTGAGCTAATAAGATCTTCCCAGTCTGCATCTGCCAGGTGTCCGGGTTGGTACTCAGGAATATTCATCTCTCTATTGAGACATCTTAAACATGTCCAGGCTCACGCTATGCGAGAAGTACTATGAGGTCTTCCGGAGAGAGCTGAAGGCCTACAAGAAGAAGACGCCAGATGAGCTTGCTCAGCTCTCCGGTGCTGAGCTGACAGAGGAGCTGACAGCTGTGAAGCTCTATCTAGGATTTGGTAAGGGGCAGATCTGCTTCCTTGAATACCTTATCATGGGCGGGTGAATCGTCGAGCAGCTCCTGCGAGCTAAAGGGTTCTACAAGGATCGGGAGTATCTGTCAGATGTGTTCCAGCAGTTGCAGACCTCCATGGCCTCACCTGACTCAGAGCTGAACAAGGCTCTACGATACCACAAGCTGGAAAAAGGATGCGCTGTGGAACCCTCCAACCCTTGGATGTGCATGTTGGCAGCGTGTATAGGGGCGGTAGGGCAGGCCAAGCTGGCTCAGTGTCTCACCGTGGTCCCCACCGCTACTGACGAGAGTCAGGATAGTCTTATAGCTGATTTGCTAGCGGCGGAGTAGGCTGATTCCAAGCACCACGATAGCTAGGCCTGACACCACTTGTAGAGCTGCTACAGGAAGCAGTGTCGTGTCGACTGGCTGCAGTGGTGGGGTTGGCGCTGCCATGGGAAGCGGGGTGTCGACTGGCTGCAGTGTCAGGGTCGGAACGACTGTATGGCCCGTACTATGTGTAGGTGTGTTGATATCCGTGTTGAAACCGAAGTGGAGACCGGGGGAACTCCGTTATAGCCCCTGACTTGGAGGTCCTCTATGTTCACGATCATGTTGCACGGAATCAACCGTAGGTGTGGTGAAATAGCAAAGTCAAGTTTGCGATGGGCCTTCAGCAACCCCTGCTGGAACATAGCAATAAGACTGCTGGAATCTGCCACGATGATCATATCCTCAACGAGACTGATGAACATGGCCTGGACCTCTGCTCCGCTGACACCATCTATGGAATGACACAGCTTGGTCTGTGCTGTAAGGCGGCAGTAGCACAGTGCTTCCAGGGACTGGTTGATCCGAACGATCCCTGCTGGTGTGAGACCTGACGTGGTGTGTGGGACAAAGTACACATCTGGATAGTCCTGCCTGATTCCGGTGATGTGCATATTTTGCACTATCGCTCCAAGATCGGAGTCTGGATCGAATGAGAATGTTGCTGTCTTCCGATGGCCTACTCGTCGGGGTGTTCGATAGGGGAATCCTGAGTAGTCACGTCTCGGGTCACCGTACATAACCCTTAGACCGTTGTTGTCGCCGCCATGTCACCGATAGTCTGGGTGAGCTCTGAACTCTCTCTCTGTAGTCTGCTGGCCGCTGAGACGCTATGACTGTGAGCTGTGGGTCGAAGTCGTTTGTATCAGGGAGGCTTGCACCCAGCTCATGGAAGATTCGTCGCACAGTGAAGTACACATGGAATCTGAGACAGCTGGCGATGAGCACAGCTTTAGGAGTACCAGAATAGAGTGAAGCAGGGTGGAACTTACTCCACAGCCTGCCATGGCACACCCCACGGCAAAGTTCAACTGCTGATTCCAGTATGAGAGGCTTGGAGCAGCCATCCAAGTATGAGCTTGTTTCGCATCCTTGATGGTGATGGGGTGGTTGGTCAGCGGTCGTGGGTTGACGGAGAAGCTGGTTCGGGCCCGTCCATCCACTGTGATAGAGAACGGTGTTAGCTCTGGTATATCATCCAGTAGGCCTCTCAGGCCAGTCAAGGGTGTACCCAGGAGGGCCGGTTGGGTCCAGATGACTGTCGTGAGGTTCAGTGGGAAGGCCATCTATACTGGTGTTCTTAAAGCTACCGTACAGGCAGCACATTATTTGTAGTCGTCTCGACTCCAGAGACCGGCGAGGTGACCTCGCCGTAACATCTCGTTTGTTAACTCCTCCATATCAACCTGCCCGCTGGAGCCTTTGAGGTATTGCTGTCGCACTTTAGGTTTCTTAGTGCGGTACAGGACTTGGACCTTCAATATATGGCCGTACTCTTCATCGGTGACCTGGCCATCCTCGAGAGCTTTGCTGACAGACTCGTCGATAGTCCGTAGCATACTCTGTGCTAGTGTCACGTACATAGCATGATTCTCCAACCTCCTTGTGATCTGCCGCTGCCCCACCCCATGCCCTTGGCCAAGACAGTGGCGGCTAGTGTCACGCCACCAGCGGGATGGCGACGAGGGCACCCACCGCTGTAGCGAGTGGCCACAGCTGCCAAACCAGCACTGGCTCGAATCACACCCGCAGCAGTGGTTGTACACGCGAGGACGTTGTAGGCTGTCTTATATCGACTGCGCGTTCTGCCATACTTTTCTGCCTCATGGACGAGATTCTGCCTGATGGTATCTATCTGCTGGAGTCGCCAGCCGTGGATGGTACCTCCCTCGTCAGCAGTCAGGGAGGGGTATAGTTATGGTTGCTTCCGCCGCTCTGATTTTGCCATAGTATACATAGAGATTAAACCTGCATCACCTGCATCACCTGCTTATGAGTCATAGAAGGGTTCATTGTGGAGAGCCTGCCTAACCATGCCAGCTTTTTGGTCTTGAGACAGCTGTCTCTTAGAATGTGGTCATCCAGCAGTATGTCGGGTGCCAGTAGCGTTCTGAGATGTCACATCTAGAACTTCACCTTATCACCAAGATAGTAGGTCCGCCGCTGGATGGCTTTCTTGATCTTACACTTCCACGCCATCTCCTCTTCCCACTGTATGACCTCTGGCTCATCCTCGTCTGAGAAGACACCTGGCTCATCGTCGTATGTGAAGACATCTGGCTGATCGTCGTCTGTCAAGACTCCTGCATCCCACTTACTCTCCTCCAGGAGGGCCTGCCAGTATCCCTGTCCCTCCTTGCCCTGCGTGCGTTCTGTTGATACCAGTTCTCCCACTGTAGGCGCTCTCCTTCTTGTTGACAAATCTGGTGCTGTGCAGGCATCTGTTCGTTTAAGACCTTTATATGGGCAGGGGTTATGAAGGGGCAATCCTCTATTGGGTTCATCATCTCGGCCAAGGCCAGATATTGCTGGTATGATATCATGTTGTCGTCAGGTCAATGAGTAATAAGAGTATAAACTCTAAATGGGCGTCCAATATCCCATCCGTGCTGGCGTATATGTTAATGGAGGGGCTGTCAAACAGGTGATTTAGAGGTGTGAACAGGCTAGGACTGATAGCTTTCCATAGGTTGCTGTTGGCACCTGGGAGATACTCTATCACGTCCCGGCTGACTTCTACCAGTGAGCTGCTGTGTGCACTGCCCGGAGGTTGATGTAGCACATCGACGTGTATGTATGTTGTGCCCCGCTGGGACACCTCGAAGAGGACCCATTCTACATGGTACTGTACCACCCGTCTCCCCTCTAGAGAGGGTGAGATTATGTTCTCACCACCAGAGAGCAGCAGGCGGACAATCGGCATGGTTATATGTCTCGTTTAAACCCCTCCTATAAGCGTGCTATGGAACCCATATTTGCTCACTCGACTGGTCTTGCTGACCTCGCAGATGTGTACGCAGTTGATGCTGCCAAGGTAGAAGAGAGTGATGGCAAGTCATTCGCCCTACAGTACGAAGCAGGCTCAAAGGCATTCTCCCTCCACCCCATTGGTGGTGATGGGTTGGATATGCTCACAGACCTCAAGGATGTGTCGAAAGGGCGTCTGGGCCGCAACATAGATGGCCACAAGACCGTATTTCAGTACGATTTCCCGAAGAAGAAGTACATCCTCGAGCCGTTGATTGAGGTCTCAGATACAGAGGTGGCAGACATCAACACCCTAAATGACGACCTCAGCTTTCATCTGGTCAAACACTATTCGAGCGGTGCCCCGCCGATGACCCATGTGCTGTTGACCCTGGTAAACCTGCAGTTCATGTTTGAGAAGAATGAAGTGTGGTACCGTGCTGGACCTGGGGGTAACTGGCAAACATTGTTGCCACTATATAGACCTCCCGCAGTCATTGACATAGAGGTTACTCCCCTCTCCACTGTTGTGAAAAGGGATGGGAAAATTCGATAGCTCTACAATCTGGGAGCATCCTTCCTCACCTTCATAGGTGAAGGTGTCTCCCTGACGAGGTTGGGTCACTGGATCGGGGTTACAGGTGGAAAGCTCCTGCTGCGTCGTCCATTCGATGGTCCAGAAGAAGCTGTCAACCTCCAGGAGGGCATCCTATGGGTAGATGGTGTGTCACATGTCACCAAAGCCAAGGGTGCTGTTAAACTGCTTCAGCGAGTGAGACTCTCTAGCCCGCAAACGACTCATATAGTCCTAGAGCTACGTTTCTTAGCCGGCGGCAAAGTAAAGCAGCTAGCCCCTGCCCCTGAGGGGATGATGATCACTATCGAACCGGATAGAGCAGGGCTCGATCTGGCACAGATATTTCTCGACGCGTTCACTCTGTTCAGTTTAACTCTTCATGTATAGTCAAGATGCCTTCTTGTATATACGGCTCGGCGTAGATGGCAAAAAGTTATCTACTGGAACGTGCCACGATAAATAATTGGGGCAAATAGTTATCTACCGGGACGCACCGTGATACATAATTGGGGCAAAAGTTATCTTCCAGAACACGCCACGCCGTAGATAACGTGGCGTGACGTAGATGGCTGTGGGGGCCACGGATCGCTGATCGGCTGCCCCAGGGCTTGAGATAGCTGTGGGGGCCACGGAAAGCCGATTGGCGCCCAGTAGGGGCCTGCCTTGCATAGAGAGGGCCGCGACGTAGATAACTTTTTGTTCGAAAACATTTCTACCGGGACGGGTCGCGACGTAGATAACTTTTTGTTCGAAAATATTTCTACCGGGACGGGTCACGACGTAGATAACTTTTTTGTTTGAAACATTTCTATCAGGATGCGCCACGACGCAGATAACTTTTGCCCCATTTATTTATCTACGCCGAGCCTTATGTGCTTGAGGTGGTATCATTTTTAGGGGGTATCATTTTGACTCCAGATATAAAAAGAAAAAGTTATCTACGTCGCCGCATAGATTAATAATCGGCGATTGCCGGTCTACGGCGGCCTGCCGCTGCGTAGATTAATAATCGGCCATTGTCGCTCTATGCGGTGGCCCCACCCCGTAGATTAGTAATCGGCGATTGTCGGTCTATGCGGTGCTTGAGGTGGTATCATTTTGAGGTGGTATCATTTTGACTCCGGATATACTACTCTAGCTTATGGTCAGAATTGACGTCTGTGCCTCCATACGAACAAGCATTCTTGAGCAAGGTTTTTGCTTCTGTCTTGCATAGTATGAAGTCTATTTGGCTGAAGACAGCTGTTGTAGCCTTAGCACCTTTTGGGGCTTTGCGATCAGTAATGTGTCAAGTCCATGTTGTCCGGTGGCGGCATTGTTGTTTGAAAGTCGTTTGTGACAAATAGTCCATTGGAACTAAGGAATGCCACCAGTGCATCGCCATTGCTGTTGCGTGTGCCCTCTCCATAGGATCCCATGCCTAAGCCAAGTCCTGACCTTTTGTACGTTCTATATATGCTATTATTTGCGTCTGTTTTTGTTGTGATGACTCTGGTTTTGTAGATGATGGAGATCTCTGGGCATAATTATTTTGCGGTACTTCACATTAATAGGAAGTGCATTTTTTGGTACTACGCTTAACTTTAAAGTCATCTATGTCATTATTGTCAACAGCATTTCCTAATTCCTCACCCACATTAGGAGACTTCAAATTAAAAGGTTCTTGTTCACTGACTACTTGACAAAAGAAACACGTGTGTGCGTTAAAGGGATCTGTACTAGAACGACTAAAGCTAGCAAGTGTGCCTTGCATGATATCACTTGACGCTGATGGCCTGTCCATTGAACACGGTCTTCCTTTCTCTTAGGCACAAAGCTGCCCGTGTTTACTGATAGTGTTCTTTAGCACACTCGGTTTTTTCTTGTTTCTAGCAATCGCTATAGCATTAACGATGCCAAAAGACGTCCATGGATTACAGAGACGCTATCGTTTCTGCCTTCAGTCTTTGTGAAATGGCTACATATTTTCTATCTTGTAGTGCCCATCGATCTTGGAGCGAACTAATGCATTTGTCATATGATTCATCCTTTGGTTGCAAAACCTTGACATCAGATGAATCAGATGAATGCTCTTGACATATAACACATCGTTTAATGTCTGTTTGAGTCGTTACCCTTTGTGTGCCAATGCCTTTTAGCTCTGGAATATTATCCATTGTATCATATGGCTTGGGAAGGACAATTAGGCTACAATTAGGTTGCAGTTTACTATTCAAACTACAGTCCATGTAAATATATTGCATACATGACATAAATGGTGTGACATATCGTTTACACAATTTAGTAGTATGCAGGAGTTACTGTGTGTCTCTAGCAGACAACACAAAACGACGAAAATTAAAAATTTAAAAAAATAAATCTATTGCGCATTTACTTTTGCAAACACTTTCTAAATTTATGCCGGCCTCTTCGTTACAGAAAACTAGGCCTTATAACTACACAACTGCACAGCATTGTGAAATTATAGCATAACATAGACAGCAAACCAAAGGCTGAGTTGCATTTTACTATATTCTTCAATAGCCTTTGTCGTGATATGCAAACTAGTAAATGGTACTTTGAAATTGAATGTTAACGATGCGCCAATGTGTATATTTTGACGATTTTCGCGCATGACGTAACTTTAGCGCCAAATAACGTTGCCAGTTAAAGAGGAAATAAGAAGCAAAAACGTTTTCTGACAATGCATTTTATAAGCTTTAATTACACAAGCAGAATGATGATATGGGGTAAATGGTAATTAACGCAAGAACAAGTACATGAAGTCATAACTGACTTTTACTGACCTCTAAATGACATACAACCTATTCAGAAAAAATGGAAATATTGCTTTTTAGAATTTTCATGACAAATACTTTGCATACATGCATGTTTCCAAAAATTAACAAAATGTTCCCACGAATGTTTTAATTTTGACATAGTGAGGCTGACTAATGGAATAGTCAGTCAAATGTACGACTTGTATGTTTTCACTATTTAAATATGGTCTGTTGAATATTTTGAAACTAATTTGACTTGGCGCTGTTGCTGCATAACGTTGCTAGTGCAGTATATGAGCCGATTCACGCCTTTCTCATCGCGCTGTATACGAAAGCTCGGTCATCGCTTCTCTGTCAAATCGGAGCCACTTGACTTTAATATATGACACAATATGATATTTGTCAACAATCGACGCACAGGTATGGGCAGTCAACGTCACTCATTGAACATTGAACAGCCCTGTTAGCAGCAGCAGCAAGTAAGCGGCAGCGCCGGCGCCGGCGCCGGTGGTGGTGGTGTTTGTAGTAGTAGTAGTAGTAGTAGTAGTAGTAGTAGTAGTAGTAGTAGTAGTAGTAGTAGTAGTAGTAGTAGTAGTGGGTAGTAGTAGTAGTAGTAGTAGTAGTAGTAGTAGTAGTAGTAGTAGTAGTAGTAGTAGTAGTAGTAGTAGTAGTAGTAGTAGTAGTAAGTACAATGACACTAGCACTCGCGTCGTATGCTGTGCGAGATGTGTGCATGTGTCTATTATGTACTTATACATGTCGATGTTATGTGGTTTACAGTCTTGAGTTTTAGCCAATAATAATAGAGGAATATTCATACTTTTCGCTTTTCACGCATCGTGGACTTAACTCGGCCACGCGTGGTGACATTAAGGCTTAACTTAGCAGTAAAGCAATGCTAGGCCTTACTGATTATCTTAGGCTATAAGTCTCTGATAGGCCTATCTCGCCGATACACCTCACTTCACACACCACAATGCCGTCATGGTAACATAGTAATATTTAGTCGTCCTCGGTCACAGCGCCAATCATTTGAGTTGTAAATCCTAAAAATAGCATTCTCTTGGTGCACAAAATATCATCTGCATGTGATTTAGTTTATATTCAGCTCCAGGAATACGGAAGAAGCCATCCGAGAGCATCCAGATTTCAGAATTTTCAGAGGGAAGGCCAAGCCCACTCCACCCCCGGGACCGCCCATATTCGTGGGAGGTGGGAAACCATCTCACTGGCCCACCCCAAGGTATACCGCACACCCAAACAAAATTTCATTCCGGCGCCACTGTAAAGAGGAGGGATTTACAGAGACAAGATGGCATATTGACGCGCACCTCAATCTTAGTGCAAATATACCCACGATCCATACACTCGCTCATATGAGATGCTTATTAATGGAGGTGTGATCAGCAATGTTTCAAAAGGAGACCTATAATTGGCTTTCATTAATTGACCGTTTCGGTTTAATGCGCCTCTCCACCGTACGCCTGCCGCAAATATAAGAAAATATACAAATCCATTTGACTGTAGGAAGTCGACAAGGAATACGCTGTTTAATTTGCTCTGCGATCGTAATGATATATAGCCCATGTGTACGGTAATATTAATAAGTGTATGACTTTATGTGGTAAATTTTGTATCCACGTGTCAACCCGCCAATGCATATACACTCTGTCTCCGTGATAAATTGTGTGTTTATATAGATGTAGATCATGAGTCTACTCCTTGAAAATGTCTAAATAAAGCAGTCGTTCATTTTACTTGGCTGGTAGTGGTGTTGGTGGTAGTGTTAGTGGTGGTGGTGGTGGTGGTGGTGGTGGTGGTGGTGGTGGTGGTGGTGGTGGTGGTGGTGGTGGTGGTGGTGGTGTTAGTGGTGGTGGTGGTGGTCCAACTAAGGACGACTGGTTACTTATAGAATGGAGTGTAAAGACCATGTATATTCCTGCAGACAATTCTTCTTGGAGATGGTCTAGAACTCTGAAAGTTCCCATGTATGTCAACGTTGGTAATGCAGCTGACCCACCTACACAGTATTTGCTTAAACCATATCCGGGGTGTCATCGTCGCGTAAAAAGCAAATATTTAATTATCGTTTATCTTCTTTTGATAAAACATAGTGGTTGAAAATGCATTTTCTGCTCGTTGCGTTTCTTTCAAAGCGGATCATCATGCCCCTGAGAAGGTATACGTCGTTGTAAGACCTGAAGGAATGCTACATAACTATTTACAAAATGCGTCTGCTGAATCAGTATGCTGGTATACGAGATAGACAAAGATGGATAAGGCTACGATTAAGAGTACCAACCGATCGCGCTGACCAAGAAGCGTATAATGTTCGTGATCGTCTGCGTACCTATTTCCAAACCGAACAAGGGCGAGTGTGATGGCCTGCTACTATGGTTCAGGCATGAAGGATACCCATAGGTTAAAATTCAATTCATGATGTAGTTGACATAGTGTTGTAAAATATCCTCATGTGAGTGGAGCTTCCTCTATTAATGTGCCAACCACTACGCGAGCTCCGAGCGCTATAGACGGTTTTGTGTTCAAGTTCAGCTTATATTTTAATGAAAGCTAGATAAATAGATCGCTAGATAGACAGACAGATAGATAGATGGATGGATGGATGGGCGGACAGACGACCCTTCACACCAATGTAGGTTATGAGCTATTTCATTTGTCCAGCCGTTATTTAGGTGCTTATTTCTCACAAGGAGCGAAAGCCCTTAAATGAATTATGAAACGTTGATCCAAATGGTTTCCGAGAGCTATTTCTATCATTTTAACCTCTTCCGAAAATAGCCATAGGTATAGACAATAGACACAGCCTCTTTGTCCATGTGTTTGTCTGCCTGCCTGCCTGCCTGCCTGCCTGCCTGCCTGCCTGCCTGCCTGCCTGCCTGCCTGCCTGCCTGCCTGCTATCAGTAGTAGTAGTAGTAGTAGTAGTAGTAGTAGTAGTAGTAGTAGTAGTAGTAGTAGTAGTAGTAGTAGTAGTAGTAGTAGTAGCAGTAGCAGCAGCATTAGCAGCAGTCTGCTTGTTTGCCTGCCTGCTTGCCTGCCATCGGTATATGCAGTGTTGTTGGGAAATGTCTATGTGGAGGCGAAGAGAAGCCGATTTTTAAATTGTACTACTGGAATGGCTGGCGCGGTTACCAAGCCAATCAGTGCTGCAGTGCTACTTTTCCAAAGATAGCCTTCTCTTGGCCTGCAAATGGGCACTGGCCAAGCTGAAATTTCGATTTTCCTGACCATTAAATCCATCAATGGTCAGGCCCGCCAAAACGGCACCACTAGTGGTCTTGATTAATGTACATTTGAAAATTAAAAGAAAGTTATTTTTGTAATATTAAATGCAATAATTAGAATGTTCATTTATACGAGTAGCAATTTGACGGCGTTGGGTGCTGATGACACACGAAAGGTTCATGACCAAGTTTACAGTAGGTTTAAGGACTGCCCATTTGTAAGCCGAGGGGTGTTTTCTGAAATGATAGGTTCGGTAACAGAGCCATTCATTCAGTGGACCACACACACGCACGCACCCAAACACCGCTCCAGAAACTCACCAATCCACGGACGCACACACACCAACAAATGCGCAGACCCGCCTAATCAACCCGCCACACACATACACACACCCACACAACCCCCACCCACACTCCACCCCCACCCCCTTACACATACATATGCAGGCACGCACGCACGCACGCACGCACGTACGGACGCACGCACGCACGCACGCACGCACGCACGCACGCACGCACGCACGCACGCACGCACGCACGCACGCACGCACGCACGCACGCACGCACGCACGCACGCACGCACGCAAGCAAGCAAGCAAGCAAGCACGCACGCACGCACTCACCAACGCACAACCGCACACACATACACACGCCGCAGGCCCGCACGTACGCACGGCAAACACACATACGCACGCACGCACGCACGCACGCACGCACGCACGCACGCACGCACGCACGCACGCACGCACGCACGCACGCACGCACGCACGCACGCACGCACGCACGCACGCACGCACGCACGCATTTATACATTCACATCCCGTCACCCAGGCATCCATCCATCTATCCGACCTAACATCCATCCACACATACACGCACATAGGCATGCATGCAAGAACGTACAGACGCACACGTACGCCAACGCACGCACGCATATATGCACTTAAGCACCACCCACCCCCGCATACACACATGCACGCGCGGGCATGCACAGCCACACGTCCACTCACCCTCTCACCCACATACTCACACATCCGACCGACTCACACTCCAATCCACCAGGCTATCCATCCAACCACACATTCATCCAGTAATACTGCCAATTATAACTCCTCCTTCCCTCCCTCGATCCATCCATTCACACACGCATCCACCCACCCACCCACCCGCCCACCGATCCATTAATCCATCCACCACTCACCACCCATCCACCAACCCACTCTCCCACCTACCTACACAGACACCTAAGCATCCATTCATACATCCACCCACATACAAAAACGGCAACCACACACCAAGCAACCCACCCGCCGACCCACCTCCAATCCACAGAGCCATCCGTGCACCCAGTCACCCTTCTAAATCCCATCGACCCACGCACCCACGCACACATCCATCCATCCGTCCCCAGTCCAAGCACTCATCCATCCACTTTCACACTGTCTCATACACCAACCCGCCCACCCGCCTGCCCACACATTCATCCCTACACCATTCATCCATTCAGCAACCCGCCCATCATCCGATCCAGTGCTACGCATATACACACAACCACGCACACACCAATCCACCCATTAAGCCATCTAGCTATCCATTCATGTGTCCATCCACATCCTATTCACTCATCATCCCACTCGATTCACACCTCTCCATCCATCTACATATGCACCCATCTATCATCCACACTCATCCAACCATCAATCCATTCATCCATCCGTCCGCCCACCCGTCCACACACCCATCCATCTATCCATATACCGATACACTAGAGATACATCCATCACTTCATCGATGAGCCAAGCAATCCATATCTCATATATCTAAACAATACATTCATCCACCTATCCATCCATCTACTCACCCACACACCTACCTACCCATACATCCACCACCCATCCATCTAGCCTTCCAACCCACCTTCCATACAGCCACCCATCCATCCGTCCATCTACCTACCCACCATCTAGCAATGCTTCCAGCCATTCACCAACCATCTAGCCATTCATCCGTCCGTCCGTCCATCCAGCCACCCAACCATCCACACATCCATCCATCCACTCAACCATCCACTCAGTCACCGGCCCACCCACCAATCCATCCAATCTATCCATCCATCAAATTCACTCATCCCTCCATCCACCCACCGACCAACTCAACCATCCATACAGCCATCCACCCACCCACCGACTCATCCCTCCATCGATCCGTCCCCTACCCCACTCATTCATTCATCCATCAATTTCACCCATCCCTCCATGCAGCCACCGACCTATCCACCCATCCATCCGTTCATCCTTCCAGCCACCACCCACTCAATCAATCCATCTATGCATTCATGTGTCATCCATATCCCATTTATTCATCGTCCCCTCGATCCACCCCTCTCCATTCATCCACCTATACATCCAACACATCCATCCACCCATTCATCCGACCACACACACACACGCACGCACGCACGCAAGCACGTACGCACGCACGTACATCCACCTACACACACACCCATCTATCCATATACCGATACACCAGAGATCCATCCATCACTTCATCAATGAGCCAAGCAATTCATATGTCATATATCTACTCAAACAATCAATTCACCCACCTATCCATCCATCTACCTACCCACATACCTACCTACCCACGCATCCACCACCCATCCATCTAGCATTCCAACCAACCTTCTATCCAACCACTCATCCATCCGTCCATCTACCTACCCACCATCTAGCAATATTTCCAGTCATTCACCAACCATCTAGCCATCCATCCACACAACCATCCACGCATCCATTCAACCATCCACTCAGTCACAGGCCCATCCGCCCACCCACCCACCCATCCATCCAATCTATTCATCCATCAAATTCACCCATCGATCTTCGATCTATCCATCCATCAAATGCACTCATCCTTCCATCCAAACACCCACCAACTCATCCATCCATACAGCCATCCACCCACCCACCGACTCATCCCTCCATCGATCCGTCCATTACACCCACTCACCCATCCCTCCATGCAGCCACCGACCTATCCACCCATCCATTTATTCATCCTTCCAGACACCACCCACTCAATCCATCCATCCATCTATCCATTCATGTGTCATCCATATCCCATTTACTCATCGTCCCCTCGATCCACCTCTCTCCATCCATCCACCTATGCATCCAACCCATCTATCCACCCACCCATTCATCCATGCATCTCCCCACACACACATGCACGCACGCACGCGCACACACGTCCACCTACACACCCATCCATTCATCCAGCAGAAATCCATCCACCAATTCCTCGATGAACCAATCAATCCATAATCCATCGATTCGATCTACACAACCAATCCATGTACCAATCGATCCATCCACCCATATATCCATCCATCCATCCATCCATCCATCCATCCATCCATCCATCCATCCATCTATCCATCCATCCATCCATCCATCCAACCAACCATCCATCCATCCATCCATCCATCCATCCATCCATCCATCCATCCATCCATCCATCCATCCAT
>CM067362.1:95417136-95497136 GCA_034401795.1 Chaetoderma sp. LZ-2023a | reverse complement strand
TTATTATTATTATTATTATTTTATTATTATTATTATTATTATTATTATTATTATTATTATTATTATTATTATTATTTAATTAAAGGCACACTCACATCAGAATTCTTGAAAAGAAAATTGCTAAAAGTGTACAGTTTTAGAGGCTTAAATTATGTACGTCAATGTAATTAATGAAAAGAATTAAATCTTAAAACATATGATGATTTCATTCCATAGTAATTATGTTACGTGTTTAGTTGTGAAGTTGAATTAGGAATGCGTGTCTTTAATTCAAATTCACAACTGAAAATAACATTAATCTTTATGGAGTAAAATCGCTAGATATTAAGATTTATTTCGTTTCCTTAAATCCGAGGTACGCAATTTAAGCCTCTAAATCTATACACTTAATAATTTCACATTCAAGCATTATGGTATGAAGATGGGACTTTAAATAAATCTGGCTATTAGTAATATAATAAATAATTTTTTAATTAATAAGTTACGCGAATAACACGATCAATTTCCAAGGCCCTTAATGCGTACTCACCATCAATCGGCTTCCCTCGGCAGTTGTGGCTGCAGGCAAATCCACCGACTCCACACACAAGCGAAGAACGGGTGTTTGACCGTCCGTCAAAAACGCAAACACCCGTGTCCCTGCCCACGTGTGGCCCCGGGGCGTTCAGACCATCCCCAAAGCGCGCGGCTACTAACCGCGCGATAGCGTGGACGCTGCGGTCTGAGATCGTCACAAGGCCGAGTACGAAGCCAACATCGGTCTGTAACAGAGTTACAGTGACCTTTGCATAACTACGAACCGAGTTTGTCCCCTGAACGCGAAAGCTCAGGGAAGTTACGAAGTAAGCGATACCGTGAAGGAGTCTTTCTTCACGTGTGACAGGATCCACTTCCAGTCCGTCATGGTGACCAGTACTGACACCGACCCTTATTCGACCGGAGTGGCGTAAATGTTGATTCGCCTGACGTGGCTCCGCGATCTGAGACTTATATACCCGGCATTGACGTCAATGTGCTAAATATAGCTATACTAATACCCTCCTCCTTTTCGTCCTCCTCTCCACTTCGTAGAAGTGTATCTCGCTACTTTCATTGGCCAATAACGTTCATCGTGATTAATTGACCAAATAACTTGAGAATAACCTGTTCGTAGATGAGAACGACGGAAAAGTATTCGATTGATGTCACAGCTCTAAATATATATTTACCTAGACCTTTTACCTTCCCCACCCCTTCCCGGCCGCCGCCATCACTAAAGCTATAAAACACGAAACAGCGAGAGCCTTTCTTATGAGAAAACAAATTCATAGACCTGCTGTAGAATATTTTGAATATAATTTGGGCCGGAATACGTTGTTGTTGTCTAAGGTAGCAACAGCCTCCAGTCAAATGAGTTTCAAAATATACAACGACTTAAATGTAGGCCCTATGTTTGTTTTGATGTGTGGATATTTGGACTTTAAGAGTAAAAGGGTTACTGTATTGCTCTAACATACTGATCTTTAGGTCGTGTATGGACGCGTTATATCAATAACTTAAAGGGGAATCATCGTGGAGCGCCGGACTGAACGAGAGGAAGCAATGCTTGGAAATTGCGGGTTTGGGTGGGGGCTGGTGAGATTGAGAGAGAGAGAGAGAGAGGGATTGGGTGGGTGGGGTGGGGGTGGTGTCGTGGGGGGAGAGTAGCAACGACATATATTCTGCGAAACTGATTGCCTTTAACTTCTAACCTCTCTGGGGTGACTGAACAACAAGGGGAGGAGTGGTTGTTGGGGCGAGCTGGTGTGTGTGTGTGTGTGTGTGTGTGGGTGGGTGTGTGTGTTGTTGCGGGGGGGGGGGGAGTGGAGGGGCGGGTTGCGTCTAATCTCCACGGAACATGTTTAAAACCATGTTACTGACCTTGATTTGTTGACTGGGCAGTAAAATGCCCGGGTTTGGGATGGGGTGACAGCGCCCCCAACCCACCCACACCCCGGCGGGACCCCTATTACCTATTCCAGGGGTGACGTGGCCCGGTGATGGGGTGGGGCTAAACTATGGGTGTGGCCAAAACCTTGTGGGATCTATGGGGATACACTATGGGAGAGAGGAAACCTATTCTATTGCCGCCCCACCCATGCCCCTTGACTATTCCTATGACTATGCATTCCAACGATCATGTCTAGGAGATTTTACTATAATTATATCAAAATTGGCTGATAAAATACTGCGCAACAAGGAGTATACTATGGTAATATGCCAGCTATCGAACATCATGCTGACTAGACGTTAAAATTGCTGATGAAATGGTGTGCAACGATAGGTAATCACATGTCTATAACGGCCACTGAGGGCATGTGGAAGGGCCAGCCCCTTTAAGCCAGTAAACATAGGTCTATAGATTTATCGATTTTAGGCTCAGAGCGAACTGCTGCCTCTTATGTAACCTGAGAACCAGAATTTACAAATACCTTTGAATTTTCACTCAATACCGTTGTTGGCTTGTTGCCAAGAAACCTCTGTTTGAAAACTAAGCACTTCTATAATGGTCACCCTGACCTTTTACTGTGGGGAACATTATCCGTACTGCAAAGCCTTCTAAAATGTCGTCACAAAAGAGAGGTGGTCGCTTTCTACAACGTATTTGATATGGGCTAAGATCGGATACGTTATCGCTGTAACCCGATAGGAAGTTTAAAGTTGTCGTGTTCTGTTAAATATACACACTTGCACAAGATATGAGATGCCTGCTCAATTTACCCAGCATTCAGTGCTACCCGGCGTGCAATGTTACCCAGCATGCAATGTCATGACTCCATAATCGTCGTAACTATTAGAGGCCATATTCGTTGAGTCTATTGCATGCGCAAGTCAGGATTTCTCAAACAAAACCAACCTGCGTGTACGTGCAAATAGTTATTTGTCATCCAGCTCTGAAACGTAAGCATGCACATAGGGCGGACTCACGGCAGTAAATTCGACAGTGTATTTCAATACTGTTCAGAAAGGTGTGTCACTGTCCAGGAGAAAATATTAATACATTGACATTAATTTGCGTGAAAGTTGGTGCTATCAATGACAGCACCAACATTCAGTCAACTTGTTGTCAAAATAATTAGTATGTAATGCAATTACTACCTGCTATATATTTGATAACATTTTTATTGAAAAGTGTTGCTGCAACAGCTTTCAGTCTATGCATTTTAAAATAATCATCACACATTTCAGTCAACACTTCCTGTGGATTTGAAGAGCAATTTGACTAAGTTGTTGCTGACTAAGGCACCAGCAACGTTATCAAATTGCTGTCCATACAATCACACGGCGATCAGTATTACTGTCTAAGTAGAGTGAGTATATGGTCAAAATACGCTTTGCCTTCACGAAGGAAATATTTCGCCTAGTTACCGCGTGAACGTTTCTGTTCAATCAATGCATCTCAAACAAATGCATAAATATGTCAACGAAACATACACGCCCTTTGCTCAGCATTCACTCTTGCTGAGAACGCGTATATAAGCCTACGCTCACTTTATCTAAATAGTACTGTATTGATTGCACCTGTGTGGAAAATAATTCGACAATATTGTTGGTTTCTTAGAAACCAGCAACTGACAGTCAAATTGCTATTCAAATCCGTAGCGAGAGTCTACTAAAACTATAATGATTATTTGAGAATATATATACTGAAAGCTGTTGTAGCAACACTTTTCAATAAAAATTGTATCAAATCTGTACCACGTACTAATCGCATTACCTAATAATTATTTTGACAATAATTGTACTGAATGTTGTTGCTGTCATTGATAGCAATAACATTAACGAAAATCATTGTTAAAATATGTATAAAAATGTTCTCTAATTTTCTTATGGAAATTGGTACACTTGCGCTTGATAGTATTGAAATGCAGGCTGTCGAATGTACTGCCGTGAATACGTCCTACGAGCATGCTTACGCTTCCAGAGCAGGAGGACAAATGACCATCAGCACGTGCAGGCGGGTTGGTTTGTTTGAGAAATCCTGGCCTATACAGACAATAGACTAAACGAATATGGCGTCCGATAGTTACAACGATTATAGAGTCAGGAAATTGCATGCTGGGCATAGTTGCATGCTGGGTAGCATAGCATGCTGGGTAAATTGAACAGACATCAGCAGGCATCTCATATCTCGTGCAAAACAGTCTATATTTAATGGAACACGTGAGCTTTGAGCACATGGGAGTAAAAGCGTGTCCTTCCCGAACGCAAAAGATGATTATTCTCGTCGTTCGGATATGTGATCGGGGTAAGCGGAGTAACCCGACAACGAACCTGAATCCAACCATGGTATTCGATTTTGGGGCCGCCCAGCTCCTGCAGAAGTTGACATGTTTCCAAAACTAAAACTGAAACATTTCAGTTGCTACAATCTCGAACACGATGTGAGAAATGTTCTGTTGAATATTTTAAACTTAATTTGTTTGGAAATCAAAATATTTAACAGTATATGATTTCTGAGTTCTACTTTATCAGGTGATGGCGGTGGTTGTCGGGGACTAGTTTAGGACTGCGAGAGTCTTGCAGAACCAAGTTAAATAATTAATAAATCATTAATAAACTCATTTTTAAACACATAACATTGGGATGTTTATGCACATGTGACTGCCTGTAAAGACTAACTCACCGAGCCTAGAAGTTATTGGTTTGATTGGCGTCGATCTAGTTCAAGTTCACTTTATTACACTCAGGCATACGAGGCAGGGCCGGATTATCAACTAGGCTACTTAGGCTAAAGCCTAGGGCCTCGCGCTTAAGGGGGCCTCGCGCTTTAAACAAAGAAAAAAGATTTAAGTTTTTTTTCTACAGGCTACGCAAGGCAACGAAGAGACAAACTCGGTACCATCTACGCTGCAGTAATACAGTCGTCTTGGTCAATGTCCATTTGTAGTCCAAAAGAACAATCTTTGGAGAGGTGAGGAACATGAAGGTCCATCGTTGGGCTATACTGATGACCGAGTATGGGTGCAAGATTGAGTATATCAAGGGTGCCCATAATGTCTGAGTGGCCATGTTGTCACATCTGAGACAACCTCGGGAAGCCGCAACGTTTGACACTGGTGACTACGTGATTCCGGAGGTAGAAGACGATATTCTCCCATGTATAACTCTGGAAGTGTATGATATCCCTTACAAGGAATTATGTGACAACCACCTCAAAGAGTTTCCAGGGATGTTCAAGTGGGTACCTGCAGACTAAGCAATGCATAATGGTGCCATGTATTGTATGCATGCACCATCAGCCTTGGATACTGAGTAGCCTCATCTGGCGTTGCCATCATGGTATCGCAAGCGTGTGCTGGAGGAAGTGCACTGATGAGCGAGCGGGTCATCAAGGTCGACAGAAGATGTTGTGTCTCATCTGAGACTCGTTCCTGTCGAAATCTCTGAGAAAAGATGTCATGGAGATGTTGGATCAATGTGCCACATGCCAGGTACACCGTCCTATCGGAAATCGTCCGAAGTACGCAGAGATTCCTATGGCTAAATATCCTGATCAGATAGCGGGCATGGATTTGGTTGGCCCATTTGTAGAGTCAACCATGGGCAACCATTACATTCCAACGATAATCCATCATTGTTCTGCATGGGCGGAAGCCTATCCTATCCCATCACAGAAGGCAGAGGAAGTAAAAGACACGTTCTTCAATAAGTACTGTGCAAGACATGGTGTACCAGAAATTCAGATTACAGATCAGTTCAACGAGCGGGAGTTGACAATCTTGTACAATGACTATGTGATAGATCATCGTAGAACTAGTCCATACCATCCCCAGACAAATGGTAGGACAGAGCGATTCAATTGCACCCTGAAAGAGTTGATCCAAAAGGGAGTCGCTAATCAAGCTTGAGCATGGGAGAAAGAGCTGTGTTCTGCATTGCTGGCATACCACACCACTCTTCATGATATGACTGGTTATACGCCATTTTATCTCACCTACAGCCGGCATGGTAGATTGCCTATGGCAATACCCGTAGATGGTTTTCAGGATCTTGGCGATCATCTTACCAGCATGAATAATGCCTTGATCCATGCCCATACATCAACTGAAGCATCAAGTCCACACCATCGTGAAGCAATTAACAAATGGGGGAACGCCGCAGAGTTTCGTGTAGGAGACTCATCATATTGGTGGCGAATGAGCCTATGAAGCTCACTACACACAATGATACAGAGTATGAAGTCTATCAGATCAATGGCCTTGTGGCCCATATTCGGCATCAGAGATCTGGAAAGACTCGAGTTCTTAACGTGTTCAAGCTCAGAATTGTAGACCTTCAAATGTGTTGGGACACTGTTCAAGATTGGCCCATCAGGAAGCCTGGTAAAGGCACTGCTGCTAGCCATCCAGTACTGGACAGGGCGGCTCCGGAAAGACTGAGTGAATTATGTAAGGAACCTGTACCACCTATTGTTCTGGTAGGGGAACTTGGTTATTGATGACCTAAAGAGCCAACTAGTCCATAAAGGGAGGTGCCAATTCAACCTAAGGTGGAGAAGAACCCATTAGTGAGTCAATCATGAATGGCATAATCAGTAATAACAGACGATGATGCATCAATGATGGATTTAACTCCAGCTGAGTCCAGACATATATTTGGCCGAACACCAAATTCAAGGTATGGATTGCATAAGCGTCCGCATAGGCCAGATTATTTCAGCACTACGAAGGGAAAACAGCGTTGCCTCGATGTGATTAGTCACCTGGTGTCTGATGCACAGTTCATTCGCATTATAACTGCTGTCATCAATCGCTTTGCCTCATTCTATGCGTGCTAAGCGAATTATCAATATCATAATAGTGTAAGCTTAGAAAATGTTCCTATGATGTCTCTGTTTATGTTATATGTCAGTATGATGATATTGTTAGCATTGTTAATTTTTCTGGTGCTGGTGGAATAACATTCCCCGACATTCAGAAAATCAAAAATGGCGTATTCATTACTCGACATGATCCTATTTCAGTTATTAGAGCCGTGTGGACCATTCTTATTCCTATTTCTGCTCCCCATTCACCAGCCAAGTTTCATTATCATATTAAATCCATAGACGATTCTTTCTCTAGACAACGACGTGGCCTTTCGTAGGTGACATAGCCTCCTCTTTGTTTGGAGTAGCGACTAGCGGAGACATAGAAGAATTAAAAGGAGTTATTAAAGTATCTATGGTAAAAGTTAATAAATTAATACACTACAGCAATCAGTTGACGTCTCACGTACGACATCTCTACTCTGACGTTAGTGTTAATAGGGATCGAATCAATGACCTAGCAGACGTAGTATGACATGTGACTGACGTAGTAAATAATTTTACAGCCAGTCAGCAAATTTGGAATCAAGGCATGTTTACTTACGAATAGGCCAGGTGATTGACTCTGTTGACAGCGTTGCCTACAAGTATCGCCGGATGACAATGACGTTCTGACGGAGGACAGCATCTCTTGAACTAGGAAGACGGACTGAGGAATTAGTTAGTCCTTTAGACTTATCCGATGTAGCTAAACAGGTCAATACAGGAGTAAAGTTGATAGGCCCTTTTCATTGGTCTTATCATAACATTATTGTGAGGCCCTTGTGGAAGGAACCTGCATCATTAAATTTTATAGGAGTACTTCCATTGATTGACGACGGGAAATATGTAGAACATGGAATCCATTCCTGGCCAGTACCATTGAGTGCCCATGGCCATTTCGCCCAAGTTAAATTATCAGTGTCCAGTATCGGTCTAGATACTTGCACAGGGTTGTATTTTAATCCATCGGCATGTCAAGGTGATAATCCACAGGTGTGCGAGGGCAATCTACAAATCGATGCTAGCCATGTTCCCTGCATTGTCAATATGTTGACCACCACTACTAGTTCTGCATGCAAAATTGAGCTGTCCCTATCGGATGATACTAGCAGCAAATTATTCAAGGGCCAGTATATGGGAATGGTGTTGCAAACTTGTGGGGCGAAGGGTAAAATGCATTGTGCGGGTGAGGGAATGGTGGAACAGGAACTTTCCAATGGTGTGTATGTGTTAAGCCCTAGCTGATGTGCATATAGTGGATCTGGTCGGCACTACAGGCCCATTATGGCCTATGAGCACTGGTATACCAAAATGATGCCAGTACTGAATACGACGAACATCGACGTAATGGACATACTGAACCGGACACAAATAATTAGACACCTTGAGCACACCAAGTGGGAACGTTTACAGAAGGTCAAATTGGTAAATCTAGCACCTTTATTAGAAATAGATATCGACGCGACTGGCATCAACAGATTAGGACATGACTGTGTTATTGCAATTGCTTTATCTACATGTATTATTATATTCTTTATATTATTTATTTCATATTGGTGCGACGTCCTACCGAGAATCTTGGCGGGTTTAAGACGATGCTGTACTGATGTAGAGGAGTTCTGGCTGAAGCATGACTGGGTCCGTAAGCCGACTCAGGCTGATCAACCGAGGTTGGGTGACGAAGAACCAGTGAAGACGACGAGAACAACGGAATGTAGCTCGGGACCACTGGCAATGACAAATCCGGTAATGCAGATCCCGGGCGTCTCTTTTGATGCACCATTTTAGTAAAGTACTCGATTGGTTGTATAAGTGTCCGACTGACATACATTTTTCGTATGGTATTGTATTTTGTACTTATTTACTGTATTGTTCATTTTTGTTGTACCTGTGCTGCAGCATTAGATTTCCCTCTATATACAGTTTTTCGTCTAATGATTCTGCCATACCGGATATACTTCATCATCGTTATTATTTTTATCACATTGTATAGATAAGATTTTATTTTTGGTATTATTGTGAGGAACGGCATGATTACGGATTGTTAGTAGGCATGCTTTTATGGTTTACATATTGATATTCGCATAAGTATATTGACTCAATAGTATTATTCTGTGTTTTAGTTTTGTACACATTGTGTTAAATGTTGTGGATTGTGTTTATAACTGAGATGACGCTGTAAATTCTCCATGACTGATTAAGGGTGGGGAGAGATTAGAATGCTGTTGATGAAGCACAGCAGTTAAGCAACCATTCGTACGATGGGCGTTTAACTTTGGTCGGTGGGCACATGTAGATATCCGGATTCAGATCTGGAGATTTTGAGGAAGTAGCTAGCCTCAAGATTGTTTGTTCCTGTCTTAAGCATCATTTGCATATGACCTCTTGACCTGGTGAGCCTGAAGCCCAAATCTTCTGTTAATCTTTTTAGTAGTCTTTCGGATAAGTTCATCTCAGTTATAAATATTTTCTACATCATCACAACGTCATTGTGATTTATATATATAAATATATATCATTTATGAGGAACCGTTTATGTAATATATGTGTGTGGGTGTGTGTACGTGTATGTGTGCGTTTGAACATGTATGCACTTAGATTGAAGTTTGAAACTTGTTTTTATTTATGTAATACATATCATGTATATAGATAGATGAGCAGGATGACCTAGTTAGGAGCACGGGATATGGTAACCTATTTTATTCTGTGTGCTGGAATACGATATATGCTTAAGTTATGAATAAAGGATGGACGAACAAACAAGAAGGAAGGATAGATAGTAGAAGGAAGAATGAACATTTACTTTAGTAATGGCATGGGTATATAGTGAAGACAGCAAGTGTCATTGTTAATAAATGCAGCGTAAATGGAAGGTAATGGATGAAAGAATTACTCACCGTTTGTCAGAAACAAATGCAAACTATTTTGAATACAATCCATAACAACAAATGCAAACTTTCGTAACAACAAATGCAAACTATTTGTTAGTTGGTAACAACGACTGCAAACTATTGTACTTCCAAAGGGTAAACACATTTCATGATGGTGTTATAGAATGTATTACTGAACGAATATTGATGCCACACATATTGGTGAGTGTATATGAAATGCGGCTGAGAACTGACTGCTTCGATGCCGGATTGTTTTAGGAACGATTGTAGCTATTTAAGCAGTTAATGCTCGACAGTGTACAGCAAGAAATGGTTATATTGAGAACTTTATAACGGGAAATATCTTGAATAGAGGCAGTGGTTAAATGACTGGTTTGCTAGTATGATCGAACTTTGTCAGGTGCTGCTGACTCATGTGCTACATGAGCTACGGATTTTCCCGTGACCAGATCTGCAGTACGTGCTAGGTCAAAGATCACTGGATGATGATGTTCTGTGGTACTGTGGCCATTCTGTTACCAAAGCCTAAATAGACAAACCCTGTATGAGCGAATCCTAGGGATTCGTGTAGACGTGCGTGGCCTAGCTGTCAAGCTGAACAATAGCATGCAACTATGTTTGGACTCACAATATTGTGATGTCAACAAGATGTTGTGATATATCCTTCAAAATGGTTCCAGCGAGAACTAGTTAGAACTAGTCAAACGCACGCATCTTCAAGAGAGTTTGTGGGGATTCTATTGGGTAAACAATGAGGCTTGCCCAATCAGAATCCGGACTACCTGTTTTGCTCCTGTTTTGTGACCGTGGTTATGAACGTCCTTTTACAATATATAAGGCACCGTTGACAGTGTTCATCATCACTCTACTATCCGATGATCCTGAGATAAATGTACTTATTAGTAAGCATCTGCTCAGCATAGAAATAGTCATTTATTTGCAAGTCTTAGATTACCAGGTGACGATTGATATTTAAGTTTGTAAATCTGTTTCAGTCTGCAATATGACTTATTTGCTTTATATCAGTTAATAAAAATATATTCGTTAAATCTTTGATTAGAGAAAGATACTTCGCCTTTACTGAACCAAGAGGATCTTCTATAGTCAGATACAAGCCCGGCACATCTTCGTAATCAAACCAGTATCAGTTAGTATCATTCTTACTTCCGAATCCGAGTTCGAAACCCACGTGGGATAACAAATTCAAAAGGTAAAAAGTACATTCCAGATGATGAATGAGCTATATCCAAGTGCCAGTCCGTCGTCAATGCCAGGGTTCATTGAACTAATGCTTGGCAATGACGACGACGACGACGACGACGACGACGACGACTACTACTACTACTACTACTACTACTACTACTACTACTACTACTACTACTACTACTACTACTATTGTTCTGCACAGTCCCCACTCTAATGACGTACAACCGTACGATAAAATGGTGTTTAAGTACCGCTCGCTTCAATCTTTAAATTGCCTCTATATAGCCCAGTAGAAATTAACGAGAAAATAGGCGCACATAGACATATTAGTTAGCACTCACTTTCTAGTACCCAACTCTTCCTAAGACTGTCCTGAGTACACTCAAGAAATTCTCCCAAATTCCCGCAAAGGAAGCCTGATTTAAACCTGTTTGAAGCTGATGGACGAAATACGAAATTATCTTTGCAATTTAATACGGCGTTCTGTTGACTTCGCTAGAGAAGGCTAGATATTGGCCTTACCTATAATTATGTATGCTTATGGCAAAACTTGCTGTATATTGGCACATTCTCTACTCAAATTACTTTCAGAGAATTACAAAATAAAATGAATCTTATTTTGTTAACCCTGTATATTAAAGCCATCTGTGCTTGGTTAAACAAATGTCTGACAACGGCGTCATATGCAGCGAAAAAGGATTTTTGTTTTCAAATATGTGGCTATCAGCCAGTCAGGCATATTTAAACTAGTCTCAAAGTCAAAGCAAATTGTAGCATAAATATTCCTGATATTATTATGCGTATTCATACAATAATATATAGTCTGGGGTGTATTTAGAAAGGGAGCGCTAACACTCGGCAGGAAGAAATATGTCTTGTGTAGTGGTCATAATGATAGCACCTGCAGGCGTGGAGATGATATTCATTATAAAACTATCTTCCTAATGTGCACGATAAATGTTATAAGAAGTACATCTAGAAATATTGCAATGTCGCGAGACCCAGACAGAGACATTGAAAGATAACGAGCATATATGCCTACATTGCGATCAGAATCTAGTCCATATGATTATCATACCCACTGATTGATATGTGCCATGAACTTGATCTTGATTGGAGAACTCAAGGGGAATTAATCAACATAATGCACAAGGATTCTGCTAGAACAAAATAGCTTCTCACAGCACACATCATAACACAGTACACACTACACGCATGCTCTGTCATTATTCACTGGAACATCGTCAGAATAGCATAGAGCGAATCAAGATGCAAAATGCGAAACGATTGTGAAGACCTGAAGTAGTTCAAATTGTTACTTATGGAACACAATGCATTAACAGTTGATGACTACAAGTTTACAAGCATCGCTACAGGATATATTTCAGATAACCGTGTTGCTACTAATGATGCTATTAATATTGGCCATAAAATTCATGAGAAGTTAAACGAGAAAAAGCTTGGTAACATTGTACTGAAGAAAGCAAGCCAGACTCTGTGACCCTTGCTGTCATGCAAAAGTTGTTCAAAGTTAGAAATGGAGATGTTTATATGTTTTCTCAAAAGCTGCCACATTGTGTAATATTCAGTGCCTATGATTCTTGACCTCTAATGTATTTGAATATAAACGTGCAATGGTATGTCCATCCCATTTCCATGATGATGGTAGTATGGGGAAATCCTCAAAGTCGCAACTCGCATATAGTATATAGTAAATAGTTAAAATGGGCACTGCAACTGTACTAAGAAGAGACATCAGGGCCAGTGACAAGAATGGCTGATGGCTGTGCACATTTGTTTGCCAAATATTGGGAGAAGGGAAACTGAATGTAACTCGTGCGCGTCTGCAGTTTCATGCGCTAACAACAAAAGGTCAAGAACAGAAGTGACGGCGAATTAATCCAGCACGCTTGTGTGATGGGGCTATTCAAAACAACACACCTATTCCGGGAAACAAAGATGGATTTCTGTCAATCACGTACTATAAGCAGAGCACTATGAATTCCTCGACAGACCATTTGATAAATGCATGGGTTGAGGTGGAGTATGCGGGAGATGAAGATGATGTTGTGATTGTGAAAAGGGCATTCGAATTGTCGCAAACAGATAGAACAACGATAGATTTTGCTGATGATCCATATATTTTATCCTGCTTCGCTGGCATGCAAGCGCCTCTTAAAATATTTTACTACAACGTAGGCAACAGAAGCGTTGCATCACTGTGGCTAAAGTAATTGTAGGTAGAGAACTGTGTATGTGTCTGCCACTTTCCCAAATTATGTCTGGATGTAATACAGCATCCGCAAGGTAAAGCAACTCAAAATGCTTCAATATCTTTATATCTGGAGGCCTCTTCACATCAAAGGAATATGTACAGGTTATTGAAGAAAAATTAATTAAATCTGTGTATAGTGGAAGGTCAAGAAGTCAGGGGTTTGACAATATCATAAGTAAACACCATCTCTGCTAAGCATGTACCAGTTGAGAGAAAACATGCCACCCACAGGTAGAGCAGCATATTTCCATAGCGCTCGAGTACATCACCAAGCCAGTAAATTGTGGCACTTAAATACTGTGTTGAACATGGAAGAATGTGGACATAAAGTAGAAAATGGAGCAATGTCGGCAAGTTCCAGATATACGATGCCAGTGCATTGTAAATGTGAAGGTCACTACCATAACAGCCAGAACTATGAAGATGTATGAAGCATCTGTTATGAGCAGTTTCACTGCATTTCTGAGGTTAATAGAGATGTTTTTGAGAGAATTACATTTAACAGTTTCTCGATTTGCTTTAAATTCACAGTTTATTAGCTGGTTTTAAATAATTGTTATTTTAAAATTCACAACAATTGTCAGCTCTTTACTCAAATAACATGTTATATGACCCTTAACCATCGTTTTTGTGGCCATCTTTAATTTATCCTAAAAATATATTTCCCCATGTGGGAATCTTGGAGAATTTTTCTGCCAGCTATTTTAGGTCATGCCGATGTGATTAAAACGGAAATATGACTGTTGACCAAAATACCCGTGTCTATGTTAATTTGTATTGGATTAAAAGTAGACCTATTCAATAGTGTTGTCAGCCTTGCGTTCAGTAGGAAAACGTTCCAGAGCGCTATACGCGTGCAAAATTGGTTTCTCTCGGTGTGTATTTTATATGCTGTAATTAACGCGAAAACAGCAGGTGTTCAATAGTTTGAAGACTTAGCAAAACGTTTTGAAACATTTTCCTTGCTGAAGGCAGTGTTCGCTATGGGGTGAAATGTACACCATTTTGATGACTATAATATGACACATGCCTCTGCAAAACACGTGTGTAACTAATATTCTGAATGCGTGACGTCATTGGCGGGCGGTTATTGAGTATGCCCGCCGTTGACGTCATAGTTTGGCATTGCGGAAAAATTGGGCCCGCAGTTTCATTAAGACGTTCATTTGACGTCATACACTCACATTAATGGGCCTTTCCAGTTTATCCATCCATCATATGACGCCATAATCAACTACGTGACGTGTATGATGACGAGATAATCAATTACAGGAGGAATGACTCAATTAAAGTCTCCTAAACGCTTAATAGTCCGAAGGGTACGTATTTACTATTTTAAAAACATATTGCTGAATTTTTGAAAACTAATCTGACTGGGCGCTGTTGCTGTTATAGACATCAACAGCACTAAATCAAATTAGTTTCAAAATATTCAACAGCTTACCTGTCTAATTTTCTGGAAATTGATTGTCAAGGCTTTCGGGGATCGATCGATCCCAACAAGGACGAAGCGTGGGTGGCACTTAACTAGGGATGGGCGGGCATGGCTAAAACTGGAAATGTCAATTGCCATACATAATAACTCTGCTGTGCGATAACGCCCGTTATAGTAATAATACTGATTAATCTATTAATAGTGGGAAGCAGTATATTAGGAATACCATTTCAAGGAGGAACAGCAAACACCCTTGTAGTGATCCATACCTGTCTTGTATGGCGCTTCCTCTGGCTTGCTGGGCTTGCTGGCGGGGAGAAGTGAGTGACGCTGTCTATTTCCTCCTGGCCTTCCTCTGGCTGGCTGGGCTGCTGGCGGGGAGAAGTGAGTGGCGCGGTCTATTTCCTCCTGGGCTTTCTCTGGCTGGCCGGGCTGCTAGCGGGGAGAAGTGAGTGGCGCTGCCTATTTCCTCCTGGGCTTCCTCTGGCTGGCTGGGCTGCTGGCCGGGAGAAGTGAGTGGTGCGGTCTATTTCCTCCTGGGCTTTCTCTGGCTGGCCGGGCTGCTGGCGTGGAGAAGTGAGTGGCGCTGTCTATTTCCTCCTGGGCTTTCTCTGGCTGGCTGGGCTGCTGGCGTGGAGAAGTGAGTGGCGCTGTTTATTTCCTCCTGGGCTTCCTCTGGCTGGCTGGGCTGCTGGCAGGGAGAAGTGAGTGGCGCGGTCAATTTCCTCCTGGGCTTTCTCTGGCTGGCCGCGCTGCTTGCGTGGAGAAGTGAGTGGCGCTGTCTATTTCCTTCTGGGCTTCCTCTGGCTGGCTGGGCTGCTGGTGGGGAGAACTGAGTGGCGCGGTCTATTTCCTCCTGGGCTTTCTCAGGCTTCCATCAAAAATTCTATACATACGAAGAAAAATAAAGATAAATCTCTTTGTATGTGCATGCGTGGGTTCGTGTGTGCGTGCGTGCGTGAGCGCGTACGTACGTCCGTATGCGTGCGTGCGTGCGTGCGTGCGTGCGTGCGTGCGTGCGTGCGTGCGTGCGAACGAGCGAGCGTACGTGCATGTGTGCGTGCGTGCGTGCGTGCGTGCGTGCGCTCGTGAGCGCGTGTGTGCGTGCGTGCGTGCGTGCGTGCATGTGCGCGCGCACGCCCGTGCGTGCGTGTGTGCATGTATCAAAGCCAGCTGTTGTTTGTACAAATTCACACCATGTGTTGATCGATGAATCCAATCTAGCGATCAAACATGTGACGTCATAATCAAATACGTCATAGGGAGGCTGACGTCATAATGAAATACGTTATGCGTATATATGTCCGTTGCGAACACTTAATTCACGACGAACTAAGCGTCGTTGTGCAAATTGTATCTCTTTACTATTTAATAAACATTATTTTGAATATTTTAAAACTAGTTTGACAGGGCGCTATGACATCCAGTCATATCAATTTCAAAATATTCAATAGCTTACCAGTGTCGTGTTTTGAAAATTGAGATTCAGAGACTGCTGGGATCGATAGAGCTCAACACGGTAAACCTTTGGATGGATATTAGCTATAGATGGGCGGGGCATTGCAAAAACTGTATTTATCCAATGGGTTCTTCTTGCTGAGTCAAATAGGCTGCTTATATTCCAGATCGCAATCACGAATTTGGCTTTTGCGCTATCTTCCTTGAAACGTTCTTCAGTGTCGATGCCAGCGTGGTAGTTAGTTTAGCTGCTAGCAAACAAAGTATTGACACTGTTAAATAACGTTGTCAACAATAATATTTATGTAATATAGTTGTAATAGTATTAATTTATTTAATTTATTTAAATATTGCAAATTTCTATGAGCTTCTGCTATGATGTCTTGCTCCTTGTATTTTACTGAGACAGTAACAATGTTCAGTCAACTGGTTTCCAACATAATAGCGTAGGCCTACAGCAAGTGCGGCTTTCCATGTAAGCTTGTATGCGCGCTTTTCTGCTATCAGAAAAGTCGGTCTAGTGCATTTCTTATATATACATTTCCACGGGCGCTTGTCCGTGCCGCTGACACGCGCGCTTCTTATGTATGTTGATCTTGTACGCATGCGTGTAGCCTGATAAGCAGGTTATCTAGTAATTGTGGCGTTTAAATGTGTGAAGATTTACATGCAATAATGATGCCATACAAGAGTCAGCTTCTGTATTATTTGCGAAAGAGACAAAGAACTCGCATTCGTATGATGCAGTTAATGCGGTTGACAAACTAAAAAAGAGTGCACAGACATTGGGTGCAGATATTGTTCTACCACATTAATTAACTGCTCCTGTTTTTGAAAGCTCAGCTTCAGGACCTGGCCTCTGATCTTTTGCGACATGACGCATGCAGTGTGTAGGAAAGCAAAAATTGATCAAAAATATTCAGAACTAGCGCCTGAAAATCGCTTGTCTACGCTAGGAAAACAGCCGGATTCGCTGGCAAACTCGCCCACATGGAAATAGACAAACCCGCGAGCAGAAAAGCGTGCGAGAACACGCGAACAGAATAGCTCACATGGAAAGCGGGCCTTACTCCAATGTAATCCTGACACGCCCGTGCAAAATAAGTTGAATTGCCATTAGTCATGGACGTCATTTGGTGGAGGACAGGGGGGCATATCACCTCCCCAGCCTTTTGAACTCCCTGGCTAGCTTTCCATTTTTAGCTTTGCCCCGCCCATCTCTAGCTAAGGTTCATCCACACCTCGATCGTGTTGCAATCGATCGATCTCTGAACTCCATGGCTAGCAATTTCCAGAAAACTATGAGTGTAAGCTGTGGAATATTTTGAAACTAATTTGACTGGTTGATATTGGTTTAAATGGATTTTATTTTTGTTCTATTGGAATTTACGGTCAGATGTGCGTCTTATAACGGTGTCTCCCATACGCATACACATATAATACATAGAAAACTGAAAGAATCATCGTCTATAACCCGGCCAAACCCTGAGTCAACTTAGACTGGGATTTCTCGCCAATTTTGTGTGGCCGCTCGAGCCCTGTTAAAAATGTAATAGGTTGTTGTTATTATTCTAACACGATTGAAAATTGATTCGCTGGACTTTGTACGACGCTGACGATCGTTACACTCGGCCAGAATTGTTTTAAAGCTCAACTAGTTAATTTTAATCAGTTGGGGTAATAACTAACCGATCGTCCTTACTCGATACATCGAACCTTGTCACGGTTAAAAAGTGCCGAAGTTCAGAAGTGTAATGATCAATCCATTAGAGTCATCTTCCACAATTGTCCTTACACTATAGGTTGACCATTTAGAATTAATCTCTCCCATGATTGAATGAGTTTCCAGAGTCAGAAAAAAGATGAGCCCAGACATGTAGGCTGTCAATCATTCTTTCGATATGCATTGATCGTTGTCAATCATTACGCTAATTACCCTTAAGCTCACATCATTGGATACCAGGAGACTCACGATTTAACGAGGGGGGGGGGGATTTTGGGATTGAACGAGTTTCCAGGAAAAGACGTATCCAGACATGCAACCTGTCAATCATTCTTAATTACCCTCATCAAACCTTGTCAATCATTACGCTAATAACCCTTAAGCTCACCTCAATGGATGCCAGGAGATACGTGATTTAACGAGGGGTGGGGCTTCGTGATTGAACAAGTTCCCAGGAAAAGACGAGGCCAGACATGTAACCTGTCAATCATACTTATGCTATACATTACCCTTGTCAATCATTACGCTAATTACCCTAAAACTCACCTCATGGGATGGCCAGAGATACGTGCTTTAACGAGGGGACGGAGCTTCATGAGTGAACGAGTACCCAGGAAAATACGAGTCCAGACATGCAACCGGTCAATAATCATTATGCAATACATTAACCCATGCGCATTTAGCACGGCTCCATGAGATTATCGCTTAGTTACACTCATTAACCCTTGTCAACCATTACGCTAATTTCTCTCAAGCTCAGCTCATCGGAGGCCATTGGTCACTTGATTTAACGAGGGAGTTGGTGCTTCATGATTGACCGAGTTCCAAGGAAAAGATGAGGCCAGACATGCATGCTGTCAATCATCCTTAATTACCCTCATTAACCCTTGTCAATAATTACGCTAATTACCCTTAAGCTCACCTCATTGGATGCAAGGAGGCACGTGATTTAACGAGGGAGCGGGGCTTCGCGATTGAATGAGTCCCCAAAGTCAGGAAATGACGAGAACAGACATGTAACCTGTCAATCATCCTTAATTACCATCATTAACCCTTGTCAATCATTACGCTAATTACCCTTAAGCTCACCTCATTGGGTGCCAGGAGTCACGTGATTTAATGAGAGGGAATGGCTTGTGGACATCCATCCAATCAGAATGACGGAGAGCGGGATGCCTTTCCTAGCTTGGCTAATTGCCAAGGCGGTAGAGATCAACGGAAAAAACAGTCTCAACAGTGGCGACACAGGTCAAAGGAAAAGAACAAAAGAAAAAGGTGTGAACAAAGCGACCAGTCCGCCTCACCTCTACTTATGACGTCATAAATTCGAGTGACAGATCGACTACCTCCATTACATCAGCATCGTAACTGTTTGACAGTAACTTGCTAATGTTAATCAATAATACATAAAAATTTAATATTTGTTATCATTTTCAATTATTGTCAGGTTATGAATTCATCCGATTTCCATCGATAATATTATCCTCCCATTGTCACCATTATTATTATAATCATCAATTTCATTATTATCTGCATCATTTACCCCACACCCACCCCACTCCAAAACATTTCTCGTTGCACAATAGTGCTTCCATAGGTCTTCTCTTGTGTTTCTTGCACGAAGGAGAAACGAAAGAGAAACAAGAACTGAGACCCAGCCTCCGTCGATCCCGCCCTCTCCGCACACTCAATGTGGCTCCATTATTGTATTTAGATAAATCTGAACTGTTAACCTCCTCATAACTTGTAAAGCAAAGTTTGAGGAGATTAGCGGTTTACCGCGCCTTTATTGCATCTACCTCAACCCATCCCATGTGTTGACCACGTCGTCGTCGCCGTCATCGTCGTCGTCGTCCTTTTACCGTCATTATCATCATTAATCAATCCCCACCGGTTATCAATTATTTTACCGAGAAAATGCGCATTGTATGACTTGTTCATGCTTCTGGAGTGCGTTGTAAATACAACTGGCCAGTTTCTTAAAACGTGTCCCATTTTTTAAAGTCAATAATTCTGTAAATTTTTCTAAGCTTGGATGTTTCCAGTAATACGTGTTAATATATTTTTTTCGAAGGTCTGTGTATACAGGACACAGAATAATAAAGTGATACTCGTCCTCGACCTCATCGCAGAAAATGCATTTTCTCTCTTCTAAAGGCACCGCTATTGGTTTATGCCATCTACCTGTTTCTATATGTAATGTATGTGATCCAGTACTTATTTGGCATAATGCGTGTCTCTGTTTGATAATCTTGACTTTGTCAGGATAGCATTTGTACGCTAGATCAATAGAAATATATTCGCATAAACAACATATGGTACTATTTTCTAAACGACCCCTCCACTCCTGCAGAAAAATGACCAATGACCTTTGCTTGTATAAGAAAAGAAAAACGACCGTTTCAACATTCTCGCATTGTGATTCCCATGCATAATTAACTCCCATTCAACCCAGTAAATCTCCAATCCTACTAACCCAGTTATCACAATTATTATCCGTTACACGGCCATTGCGTGGTGCATTGTAAACACATTTAGCTATTCTGTTGTTATTAAAATCTAGGATCTTAAACCAATGTTTTATAATTGTTACTTCCCTCATCAAACTAAGGGCTACACTTCCCAACTCCCCACAAATCATACAATTTGGTCTGCATTATTAAAGTTTTAATTCTTGTTTGCAAAATCTTAGATGACATTTCCCAACGCCATAACCTGTGTGGAAACCCCAAACCTCACTACCATTGGCCAGTATTGGTGCTAACAATTGATCAAACAATTAGAAATAATGGCTTGGTGGGTAACCATAAGAATTTGGAGGGATATGGTCTGTCACTCAAGTATCTGTCGTCATCATCAATTACGCCACTTGTTGGCTTACGTCACAATAAAGAGGATGTAGATCCGTTACGAGAATGGCAATCTTCCGTTAGGAAAGCGTGTGAATATGTATGTTTATGATGTATTAAAAATTCAATAATTATTATGGCGAATATTTTGAAAATAATTGATCGGGAACTGTTGCTTTCATAGTCAGCATTAGCTCACGGTTAAAAGAGTTTCAAATTATCCAACAACATTACCGTATAGTTGGCTTGAATTTGACGTTCAGGGGCTGTGGGGTTCAATGTGTTAAAACGGTTCAAACGCCGGTGGTGCAGTGTCTAATGTTAAGAGTTTTAGCCCCGTGAGAATTTAGTAACTTTAGTGATTATTTTTGCCAACCAATACTACATCATTGCTTAATATATGGGATTTTGAAAAATCATCGTTCCCATTCCATCTTTTCACTTCTATAAGCTATGTCAAGGTCATAATGGCCCTTTCCAGTTTACCCATCCATCATAATCAACTACGTGATGTGTAGGATGACGTCATAATCAGTGACTTCGCTAATTGTACACAGTGCATGCTGCACTGCATAGCTCGTGCGGCACACCAGGCAATGTCCCACTAGACCGTGGACTAAAAGTTAAATGTTACACATGATGCATTGTGCTGAGTTTGATTACCACTTTTTAGCATGGTCCGGCAGATCTGATGAGTCGTCCACCAAGAATCACCACTCGTTCTACAATCATACTACGAGTTCTTTACATCGGGGCCGCAAGGCCCATCTTGCAGGAAGGCTCCTCTGAAGTTGTTGGAAGTGAGGGACCTTTCTTTACTTATTTATTTTCCCTCGGGTCATATCTTCCCGAGAGCGTACAAAAACTGAGATACAGATGCGGCAGTTGTGTGCCAGAGGCTAAGAGCTGAAATCTGAGAGGCACCGCTGAGGTTGTATGATACCAAGTCAGCACATGATCTGTAGCCAATCAGCGTGCGAGCTCCAAGGGCAAGGACATTATCACGTGATAAACATCCTCCCAATTCACTCAGTACATACACGCGTTTTTACGACGTTTTCAATATTTTGAGCATAATTTAGGGAGAAAAATAAGGATAACTCGGTCATTTCTGATCCGATTTTAAAATGGTCAACAGTTTTGGATTTCTCGTTTCATTCAGGTCCTGATAGATAAAGAATGACGAGGATGGGATAATGTAAAGAAATTATATGCACCAACTCGGTACATTTTTAGTATGCATTCTCTCCCAACGCTAATGTGTGTTGTCAGGGAAGCTCTGACGTGCGTGCACGTGTGCTACGCGATCTTACGGAGTTAGCCAATTTAGAAAGCCTCCCTTATCTGGCTTTATATATACGCGTACTATCCTACTAAGGTTGACGTGATCGGACCGTACCCGGAACAGCTGTCCAGTACCCAGCCAAGCTGGGATGGTCCGTACCCACCCGGCCGATCCGCGCTACACGACCCCCCCCCCCCCTCCCCGCTCCAAGTTTGACACCCGCAATGCGGATCGAGAGCATGGGAGTAGCCAAGAATTATAGACTTCTCGAGCAGGCGCTTAGTCGAGAGTAGTGATGCATAGTTTAACAGAAAAGAGCGCATAGACGTGCAAAAGAGGGTGGTTTTTTTTTGGGGGGGGGAGACATACTTTTGATTTTGATTTTTCGCCTGGTATATATTCTCAGGCCTTTTCTTCTTTTTGATATCGTGGTGCATGCTCTTTTATTTTATTTTAGTACAGTGATTCCTAAAATAATAGCTCGCATAAGCGTTCTCTTGGTGACGTATAATTAAATTTCCGCCTAGAACGCCCGAACTCCAACGTACCTAAATTATGGAGATATATAAAAATAGTAATTAATATAAAAGAAATATATGTTTATATACATATCACAATACAGTAATTACATAACCATACCAATATTTATATATATATATATATATATATATATATATATATATATATATATATATATATATATATATATATATATATATATATATATATATATATATATATATATATGTTGATCCAATATCTGTCTCGTTATCCTAAAACGAGATGAAAATTAATAATAAGAAGAATAGTATATAATAATAGGACTAAGCGTCTATCAGGCGGCCCCAGCAATAGCTGGGAGGCATGATATAAAGAAAAGACATATTCGCTGTGGTATGCTGTATACCTACTCCGCATAAAGGGTATTTACAGCATAGGGTTCTGCAGCGAGCATTTGATTGAGACACAGCTATGTAATAATTGTGCGTAGCTGTGTAGGATGACCTCAGTCAGCCAAGGACGGGGTTTCAATTTAAAAAAGATATAAAAAATAAATCATGATAATTCACTTTTTCGCACACCTAGTCAAATATACGACAATAGTGGCCACAGGTGTTTGCCGAAACGTTACCCCAGTGCGTCTTGGTAGCACGATCCGTATAAGCTGGTCATGGGGCATGATTCACTGGTGCTGATATAGTGTTGCTTATATTAAAGCTCTCTGCACTAGTATCTGAAGATGTTGCAGATACATTTAACACACACAGGTGGGGACGGTGATACTGGATGTTCTGACGATTGCGGTGGTGGTTGTTGCTGTCATTACTGTTGTGATCGCGGTGGTGGTCGTGGTGCTGGCTGATGGTCTTCTGTGGAAGGCGGTGAGGATGCGGCTCGAGGTGGTTGCTGCTGTTGTGGATAGTTTTCCGATTTTCGTGGCCTGAATAAGTTTAAATGCGGATGTAGGAGGTACCACTCAGATCTCTTGCTGATGCACTATACGACGCTTTCTCGAGTATGATCTGTCCAGCGTGGTAGCTTTCCTTGTGGCTGGATCTATAGATGCGGTGGTGCTGCGAGTGGTTTTCAGAGTGCTGGTGTTGGGTGGGGAAATCGTGTTGCTGGTTTCTATGAGGCTAATTTCCTCGTTGATCATTAAAGTCGTTGGTGAAACAGAACAGTCTTGAAAGGTCAGGTGAAACCGGATCAATAACTGTTATTGGTGCTGTTATAGCTGACTGATTGCAGATGCGGATGGTGGTGCTGTGGTGGGTGCTGGCGTTGTGGTCACTGCGGGTGCTGCCGGTGTGGTTACCGTAGTTGGTGCTGATGCCGATACCGCGGGTGCTGCCAATGCTGATGCTAAAGGCGCTGTCAATGCTGTGGTGAAGATCGCTGCTGTGGTGGTGATGACCGACTGTGTTGCTGGTGCGAATACTGAAGTTGGGTACGATTCGGCAAGTCAGGTTGACATCTTTTCGTTCATTTTGTTTTAGCCATTTTCACATTGGAATTTCTATTAGTGGTAACCGGGTTCTAGATGTGAAGCAAGAATTTCTATAGCTTCATCTGATTCGCCAGGTTCCAAAGTTACTACTAACACACAATGTATATGGGATAACGTGTGAGTGACACAGTACCGAGTGGCTGAATACAAGTATCTGCAGTCCGAACAATAAGCTCTCTGTAGCAAGTGATCTTGGTTAACATGGGGTTTCAGATCCGAGTTCCTAGAAAATGCTCGCATGCATGGCTGTTCATTGTATACTTGAATGATAGCCTCTGGGAAAAAACCTAAGATAGGATGATTGGCTAGCTATGGTCGCACTGCAATAGCTACTGTTCTAGGGGTATGCATGTGGCACGTAGCATGTAAACATACACCCTGAAATTTGGCCTTATTTTGACCAATGAATTGATTGCAATGGCTCAAGAACGGATAGATGAAATTGTGATGTCAAATTATCTATCATAAGTTACTTGAGAAAGATTAATACCATTACTTGCATATTGGGGGAAATAACTGAAGTGTCAAATTTGACCAAAATCCATAAAAATAAAAATGCATATATTTTATATATATATATATGTATGTATGTATGCATGCATGTATGTATGTATGTATGTATGTATATATATATATATATATATATATATATATATATATATATATATATATATATATATATATATATATATATATATATATATATATATATATATATATATATATATTAGGTATAGCAGCAACACGATGCAGAAACCGAGAAAGAATAGTAAAACGACATCTAGCAAGAATAAGGATGAAGTGGTTAATCCAAGTAGTGAAGAAGGATGGACATATAAGAACTGTTCCAACATGTTTACTAATGGAGATGATAAGGTGCTGGAGTGTGAATACTGTGAGGAGCATTTTTGTATCAAATGCCTTGGGATGAAGCCAGCTGAATATGAATTGATGTCAAACATAGCAAGTAGTATGTGGTTTTGTGCACCATGTAAGGTGAAAATGGAGCACAATATAAAGGTAGAAAAGGATATTGAGAAAAGATGCCAGGCATACCTTGAGACTTTCACGAGGAGGCTGGATAACCTAGCAGAAGAAATGAAGAGTAAATGCAGTATCGCCGAAGTTAAGGAATTGTTAAAGCGGAGGTCACGGAATGTTTGAAGTCTGACCCGACATCTGGAGAAAAGGTTGGAAGTATACTTCACGTGCAGGATGCAGTGAAGGAAGTCAATGATAGACAAACTAGGGAGAATAACATTATAATATATAATGTGCCGGAATCTGGATCCGAGGACATTAAAGCGAGTTCAGCATAATCGGGAAAAGCTCAAATACCTATGCGAGGATGTGTGTAAAGCGGGAGTAGACACATCAAATGACGTCACTAAAATGGTAAGACTAGGGAAGAAGAAAGCGGTTGGTGTAAGACACATCCCAGTGGCATTCAAGAGTATGGAACCTAAAATTGGAATATTGAAAAGTACGGCATGCCTAAAAAATGCACCATAGCCATACAACAGATTTGACATATTAAGGGATATGCCTCAAACAGAGAGAAAGGAGAACAAAAAATTCATGGAAGATGTCAAACTAAAAGATGATAGAGCTGATGGAAGATAGGTTTATAGAGTGTGGGGCCCTCCATGGGACAAAAAAGTAGTTAGGCTGAAACCCAGAGTGAGCACGTCTGAGAAAATAGATGAGCCAAGAGTCTAAAGTCCAAGAAGCCAGGGAAAATTGTAAATAAATGAACCTCTGTAAATAAAGATGTAGTACATGGCCCCATTGCATGTATATATATGGACGTGGATAGTCTCGTCAACACAGTAGAGGAATTGATAACACTGAAGCAGTCTAAAATAATTGCCATAACGGAGATAAGTAAAACAAATTTAAGATACATTACCCCAGCAGAAATTGTAATGGAAGATTATGAGCTATTTCACATAAATATAAATACTGATATTGCCTGGAGAATTGCACTATATGTCCATACCTCACAGGCAGCAGCTCCATACATACCGTTATCAACTTTTAGCGAATCCGTATTTGTGGAAATTAAATTGAAATAGAGTGACAAACTTCTACTTAGATGTGCATATCATAGTGGCAGTACAACCAAGAATAATACCAAGTTACTCGAACTGATAAAAGACACTAATGCAGCAGGGAGAAGCTATATACTCTTAATAGGTGACCTCAATTATGCAGGCATGGATTGGGAATACTGATGATCACGATCGGGTCAGGAAATTGTGTTCCTGGAGGGTGTTCGGGATTTCAACCCATTCCAACATGTAAAGGGTAAAGGAAGCGACTCGAGGGAGGATGGTACAGAGCCAAGTCAGCTGGATCTAGTGTTCACAAATGAGGAAGGAATGGTTGGTGAAATTGAGCACCTGAGTCCCATGGGGAAGAGTGACCATGCGCTGCTATCATTCAATGTGATGTGCTACACATATTCGAACAGTAGGCCTAGGGATAAACTGTATTACGAGAAGGCAGATTTCTCGGGTATGACGATACGATTGAACCAAGTAAACTGGGAAGAGAAATGTAAGGACTGCGAGAACAATGTAGAGGAGAAGCTAATGATATTCATGAACTCATTGCAGAAGCTAGAAGATGAATTCATACATAGAAAGATGATAACTCAGTCAGACAAATATAAGGGGAGGCAAACCTTGGATAAAAATACAATAACAATTATAAAGAAAAAGCATACAGCATGGAAACGTTATATGGAAACGGAGAGTGGCGAACAGTATCAAGAATTATGCATATTGAGGAACAAAGTGAGAACCTTAACGAGAAAAATGAGGAAGGCATTTGATGAAAACTTAGCCAAACAGGTGAAACAAAATCCTAAGGCCATCGGGAAATACATTAAATCCAGGTGTAATACCAAAGAGAGGGTATCGGACCTATATACCAACCCAGATGATAAGAAGTCACCCTTTACGGTAAACGATACGGAAAAAGCAGATGGTTTGGCACAATTTCTTTCCAGTGTCTTCACAATTGAACCAGATGGAGACAGGCCTAAAGTCGAACAACTCAGGTAATGTGATTATGCCACTTCACATAACTGCGGAAATGCTTGAGACAGCATTACAGAAGATAAACATCTGTAATTCACCAGTACCAGATGGAATAAGTCCCTGGTGTAAATATGGGATTTGTGGACTAGATACCTGCAACCCCCACGGCTACCTTTTAGTACCTGGGTAAATATTTGCAGATTAACTTTTGACACTGTGCTGGTCAAGTTTTGCGTCACGTCATCAGTCTTGAATTTTCATAACATCGTCATCATGATACATCACTGAATATAGGACCAACTATTTATGTCATGATAGACAGTGAGTATTGTGTATACGTCATCAACAATAACCCTATTTATTCAGGGCACTATTGGCAGCAAGTAAATAAGTTTATTCTGTATAGGCCGTTATGACATGATGAGTGGTGTAGAGCATTTATGTAATGATTATTTATATCCGTATCGGGATATCCGCTTACCACCACTGTTATTATTATAGTTATCCATGTTGCTTGCTGAAAGTATGAATGATATAATTTATGTGAAAGTCTTGGTGGTTTCTAAATGGATGCTTATGATCCCTGGTGATGGACAAATTGGTTTAGCCATATTTGATTTTCATTTGATTAGGATCCAGTTATGTGATTCATCACCACGCAGAAATCCCATGATGTATGCGTACTTCTGGTAACTACCAAGAATGTACATGTCAGGTCAGAGATCACCTAGGCATACGTCATGATGTCTCGTAACCATTAGTTATCGAATCCGAATGTAGTTTCTCAATAGTAAAGTAATCATGTTGAGCTAATACTTGAATGGTTAACGCTCTTGTCACAATAAAGCCAGTGGGTAATAAGGCACAGATATGCAAGTAATGGATGCTTGACGAGGCTTGTCAAAGCAGAATTGTATAATATTCTGTCATGAGGCATCACTTGCATACTGGTTCTGACCAGTTGAATCCGATCGTCTTTTGAGTGTGGGAAGGAGAGTGTTAACCAATCAAACTAGTTAGATTTTGGAAATCATCAGGGATGCCCTCTGAAACGTTATTACATTGACGTCATGCACGAATCCACTTTTATTTATATAAAGGACGTGCATGATGTCTAAATCTTTAATCTCCCAATTGCGCTGTTCTAGAGAAGTCATCTCTCTCAACAACGAGTTTACCATCAGCAATTGATATTCATTGTTTAGCAAGTTAGATTAGTTTAGATTAGATTAGAATCTTGATTGTTGAAACTAGTTTACCTTAAATTACGTGTTCAAAAGAATTGTTAGATTTACAAAACGTGCAATATGGCTCTCTTAAATGTGCAACAATACAGTTAAAGTTTATTTATTAATTTGCAAAAGTGTTTAGTGTTATTTATTAAGGAGTTTATTTGAGAAAGGAAAACCACCTTTCCGAACTTGGAACCGACTCCAGATAATTCGTGTGCGTTAATATGAAAAAGAATCCACATTTTTCATTGGCGATCGCGACGAGAAATAAATCTTCAACAACATAGTTTTATCAACACAGTGAGTACCACATAAACATTATCAATAATAGAAGTGAACTTTCCCGGCCATATACCAGGAACATTAGCCAAGATCAACGTACAGCTTTATTTTGTGTAATCAAAGCATCGATACAACAGCATTGGCCCACCAACAACCACAACCCAGCCATTTAGATCAAGCCCGTTTAGATCAAGCCCATTTGGATCAGACCCAAGCTACCCACATGGAATCACCAAACATGTTATGTCAGGCCTTCAACCAAATGACAGCTGACTTAATGGCTTTACGACCCAATCCATAGCCTGGGAGGATCACGTATGGCATATCATGCTGTGTGATGGCCATATCCTGGTCGAAGTGTGAGCATATCTTGAGGCATGTAGATTCGCTCTAGATGCTTTGAGACTGGAACAACAGGGTGACCCGGCCTACATCGTTAGTTGGATGACCCATGGTCAACTCCACAAAGATATTGAAATGTACTTCGCTACCCGAGACTGACTGACCATCACGTGGGATGAAATTCTTGCCCACATAGTTAAATTATTCATGTCTGATAATGAGTCTGAAAGTCTCAAATGTGACATCAAGAACATAAGGCATAAAAGAGAAGTAATCAACTCCTTCAATCGCCGTTTTGGAATGATGGCGAAAAAGGATTGCCCTGACGACAACCCAGATAGCTGAAATGATACACTGGACACAGCCACAAAGTATACCGAGGAACAGGGCAACATGAGTGACTTACTCGATGCCATGAACCTGAAAGACACCCATAGAAACGACGACCCCATGGAAATTGACGCTTTTGAACATGTAACAAGACCCCCTATGACATCACCATCCAGGACTGGAAAAGACAGTTAAATGAACTAGAAATCCGAATGATTGCCTGGCATGAAAAACCAATGAGGAACATTTTCTCCATGGTGAAAGGCCTTCAAGCGGAAATGCTGATGAAGTTGATCAGCCCGAGGCCAACAACCAGTCAACCCCAGTCATCACCTCGACCCAAGCAGGAACGGATAACCAAATCCTATGGACAAGTAGGGCATATGAAATGACAGTGCACCAATGTGACTAATAATCAACAGACCACCCCGAAAAGGACAATTACATGCTACAATTGCGGGAAAATTGGCCACATGGCAAGAGAATGCAGGGCCAGCAAAATGTCTGACCACAGACTGCTCAAGCAACATCAATTGCCTCCATCGAATCTACAGTATCAGCAGCAATGACGACCCGAGCCCCACAGCAAGAACGCCCGATGTACAGAAAGCATCAGCATGAAGCTGCACCACTGGAACAATGGAAATGATCTGCCCACCATCACGATCGTACGTTAGACGACAAATGCTGGAAATACGGTGCATCCGGCCATGTAGAAACTCAGTGTCCATATTACAACATGCCAGTAGGGAACATGGAAGAAGACACAAGAACAATACCCACATGGGGATCTCGAAACATAAGAAGGGACAATCAGAACTGCCTGAACGACGACCCCTATAAAAATCGAGATGGTTTTACCATAACAGGTCATAATACAGATCCTTATGGAGAAGTGGTTTTTGGCAATGGTGGCAATATGCAGAGTGCATGCCATGACCATTATGGAATCAGCAGAAGATCTTATGCTGAAGCTGTATCCGGCAGAACCAACCTGCACGATGCCTGGTTAAACAGCGATGGAGGGAGCCTGCGACCAAATGGTTCCTGGTCCAACGGTTATTAAGGAACACTATTCATCGCAATGATGACGTTGATACTGATAAGCATAGTAGGGATATCTTAATCGAACTGGTGCCAGTAGCTCACTCATTAGGAGTGATATTTGGAAAACTATGTTGGGTGCCTGACCCTTAAGGAAGGCACACGTCCTTTTAGCCATAAATGGAACACCCATTGACATGTTAGGTGAAACTGAGGTCAAGTTTCAAGGTGCATGGCCCATACCATCATGATTGTTAGAAAGATGAAACATCAGGGACTAATTGGGGCCGATGCCTTGCACATGGGTGGGGCTGTTATTGATTATAAAAGGGCTAAGATGGAATGGTTTGGGAAAACATACACATTCCCTATAGGCACCAGAATGAATATTATGCTGACGCCAGTATCACCGAGACGACCAGCAGCAAAGTTATCGACAATGTTCTTAAGGAGTACGCCAATATCTTTGATACCACCAATTTGAAAGAACTGGGTAGGAATCTACTAGTGGAGTGTACGATCGCTACCAATTGCTACCCTATTAGACAACGTGCTTATCGATTACCATTCTCCTATAACTCTAGTACCCAAGAAGGATGGAATGACCCGATCTTATATTGATTACTGCCGTGTTAATGAGGCAGTACCTAGAGATAATTTTCCATTACCAAATATCTCTGATATTTTTGATAGAATGCTGGGAGCAACTTTGTTTTCTACAATGGATTTGAAGTCTGGGTATTGGCAGATTCCAATAGCCGCCAAAGAGATTGAGAAGACAGCGTTTGTGTGCCCAGCTGGGAAGTTTGGGTGGACCTGTATGCCTTTTGGTTTTCGGAATGGTGGCGCGTTTTTTCAACATGCTATGAACATGGTTTTCCGTGGTTATGTCGGTAAATTCATGCGTGTTTTAGTCGACGACATTGTGGTCTATTCTAGAAGTTACGAGGAGCATGCTCATCGTTTAGCCCTGGTAACAAAGAGACTGAATGAACACAATCTCCAATTGAAGCATAAGAAGTGCGATTTCGCAAGAAAGTTGGTGAATCTCCTTGGTTATCACATCTCTGTGGCTGGTATCTCACCCCAGATACAAAAGGTTAAAGTCATTCATGAGATGGTGCCTCCGCAGGATGTAGCAGGAGTGAGGACCATATTAGGTGCAACTGGCTATTACAGGAGATAGCCAGACGCCTAATTGACCTGACGAAGACATACGAACGATTTGAATGGGGTAAGGAACAGCAGGTGGCATTTGACAAGTTAAAGAACTTGCTGTGCTGTGAGACTGATCTGAAGAAACACTATCCTCTGTACACTGGCGCTTCTTCTTACATGATAGGTGGAATGTTGGTGCAGGAAGATGACCATGGTATGGAGTGAGTCATCCAGTATGTAAGCAGTACTCTCAAGGAATCCCAGCTTAACTGGCCAGTTATTGAGAGGGAAGCTTACGCCATGGTCAATGCCCTGAAGAGACTGCATCCCTATCTATGTGGAGCTGATTTCACCATGTATACTGATCACAAACCACTGAAGAGTCTGTTTGTGGGTGAAGTTCGTAATACGAAGGTCCAACGTTGGGCAGTACTTATAGCTGAGTATGGGTGTACTATTGAATATGTTAAAAGGATCCCATAATGTCCATGCGGACATGTTGTCTGGCCTGAGACAGCCTCCGGAAACTGCAACGTTCGACACTGGTGATTACGTGATTCCGGAAGTGTAGGATGGAATTATTCCCTATATTCCGATGGAAGTATATGGTATTCCATACTAGGAATTGTGCAATGAACAGTTGACTGAATTTCCAGACATGTTCATTGATGTTCCTGATGAGTATGCAGTGCACAATGGAGCTCTGTACTGCACCCATGCCCCATCAGCATTGGATGCTGAATACCCATGTTTAGTTTTACCTTCCCGATATTGCAGGTTAAGTTATGGAGGAAGCACATCGTCATGCAGGACATCAATGATTACAGAATACCTTGAGCTTGATCCATAATGCTTTCCTCTGGAAATCCTTGAGAAAGGATGTTATTGAAATGTTGGACCGATGTACCACATGCCAGGTTAATCGACCTGTTAACACCTGCCCAGAATACACTAAAATGCCTATGGCAAAGTATCCTGGACAGAGTATTGGCATGGATTTAGTAGGACCCTTCGTCGAGTCCACTAAAGGGAATCGGTACATTTGAACTATAATTGATCATTGCTCTGCGTGGGCTGAAGCAAATCATATTCCTTCAAAGAAAGCGAAGGAGGTTAAAGACGAATTCTATAACGAGTATTGTATGAGGCACGGTGTGCCTGAGATCTTGATAACTGATCATGGAGGGGAGTTCCATGAATGTGAACTGAAGTGTCTGTACAAGGACCATGGGCTTGATCATAGGAGAACAAGTTCCTCCCACTCCCAGACCAATGATAGAACTGAGAGGTTCAATTGTACCCTGAAGGAACTAATTCAGAAAGGGGTAAACAACAAAGCTAGAGCTTGGGAGGATGAATTAAGTTCTACCCATCTAGCTTATGGTAACAATGCAATGACAGGTTATACACCTTTTTATCGCACATATGGCAGATGTAGCAGATTGCCAATGGCGATGCCTGTGTATGGTTTTCAGGATGTAGGTGATCATCTCACCAAATTGAATAATGCGTTGGTGAGGGCCTGTGCAAATACTGAGCATTCCCCATAGCATCATCGCGAGGCTATTAATAGATGAGCCAACGCTGCTGAATTTAAGGTGGGCGACTCTGTTGTGGTGGTGGCGAATGAACCGATGAAGCTAACAACCCATGAATATCCCGAGTATGAGTTCTACGAAATCAATGGCCCTGTAGCCCATATACGACATCAGAGATCTGGTAAAAGCCGAGTCCTGAATATATCTAAGCTTCAGATCATTGATCCTGAGTTATGTTGGGATAATATCCGAGAGTGACTGATTAGGAAACCTGGTAATGGTACCACGGCTAGTCACCTGGAACTGGAGAAGGTAGTTCAATTCGGTAGAGAACCGCAACTTCCTATTCTTGTTCTCAAGGGAACAGCCGGTTCCTCAGGTATTTCCCGTCATCCTAGTCATGTGGAAAAAACAGATCAGGTGGTCATAGAACCGATGGTAACAGAACCCATTGTTACATCAGTTCCGGATATAGAAATGACTAATGAGTATGAGTTAGTAGCAGATGAACCGATGCCAGATGGCACATCTGAGATGAGTGTGGATGATGACAGGTTAGGTCATATTTCTGGCCAATCTCCAAATTCAGGTCACAATTTGTGGAAACGCAAGCATAGACCTGAATAGTTCAGTCATGTAGGAAAGTCCCACACATTGGTGTGGTGGATATTCTGATGACTGATGCGCAATTCCATTGCTATATAACCGCTGTCAGCAACCATCATAGTTCACTCACTGCTCGATAGCTCATCCGAAATTACTTGTTTATGTTATAGTTAAAAAACTTGTAGAGTTTACCACAATGTATCTGTTTACAATCCGTATAGTATTTAGCTTATTTTTAGCGATTAGCATTTGTTTGGTATCAGTGAAGCAACATCACCTGATATTCAGAAAGTTAAAAATGGAGTGTTACTTACACAACATGTTTCAATCTCAGTTGTTCGTGTGGAGTGGACTGTTCTAATGTACATTTCAGCTCCACGTTTACCCATTAATTTTGGCAAGCAAGTTAAATTTTCACATGACGTTATCGAAATTGCCAGCAATATGAAATTGTTATCTAGACATGATACGACCAGCTTATCCAGTTGTTTGATAAATATGCACAAAATCGCTCGTGAACCAACAATTGTCAGGGATGCTACATCTAGGAAGCGTCGTGGTTTTCTAAATTTTGTGGGCGACATAGCCTCATCTTTGTTTGAAGTAGCTACTAGTGGAGACATTAAGAAACTTCAAGAAATTGTGAAAGATTCAATGACCAAGACCAATATGATTTTTCATTATACTAACGAATTGACAATGCATCTTAATCATCTCTATATGGTAGTTAACCTAGATAGGATGCGACCTAATGACTTGACTGACACAGTGCAGAATATAACCTCACTGGTCAATAAACTGGAGACAAATTTTCTGACATGGAAACAAAAGATATTTACCCTGATGTGAATTGGCTGGCAGTTAGCTCCATAGAGTGCACTGCCCATGAGTACAACCGGTCAGTCATGAAATTTCAATGCCGAACTGCCTCGTTAGAGTAAGGGCATTTAACAGAAGAACTATTTGGCCCTGCTGATTTGATTAGTATGTCTCAACAGATTGATGCTAGTGCAAAATCAATTAATCCTTCCAGTGGTATTATCGCAATGTTATTGTTTGGCCTGTGTGGAAGGATCTGAGATCACCACACTTTGTGGCTGTTTTACCTTTAATTGACGATGGAAATTATGTTGAACATGTGTTCCAGAGTCAGGCCCTCTGTGTCAAAAGGTCAAGCCATGACCATGACTTTAAACGCTCAATTGACCATCAGTTAGGGTGAACCCTACGTTGGCATTTTGCTGTAACAAGGTGAAAATATGCATATCGGGTTATACCAAATCTGTTCTTGTAAAGCCTGAGAGTTAAGCAGATGAAACAAAGAGATAACCAAAGTTTCAAAAGGTTGGTTATGCTGGCCCTATCATGGAATTGGAAGATATGACATTCCGATTGGGAATGTCTGATCATAAGCTAATATCGGCAGGGTGTGACTATCAAGGTCGAGGTCAAAAGTTGGAAATTAGGTGAATCGAGTATACAGTTGCCTTGGTAACCAAGTCACATGTTGGAAAGCTAAATCGTTTACATGTCAAGGACATTAAACGATCTAGGGCAAAGGGGTGGACCAAATAAATCATACAATGCCTACAACATGCTTACAACAACTTGAACACAGAATAAGCCGATGACCATGGTAACATGGCTCATCCAAATGATGCTGCTTCGAGCCCCTACCCCAAGGGCCACGGGTGAAGCAAATAAGATGAATAGTGGTCTTAAATGAAAATTCAGAGATTTAGTCCTTTAATACTGACAGTAAAATGCTTGACTACAAAGGGTAAACGCACAGGACATGGGGTCACAGGGTGGAAGACAGTACGGACAGAGGGTGAAAAGGTGCAATCAGCCCTAGCTACAGATGTAAGAATAATTGCGAAGCAAAACACGCTTTCAACAGTAATTTGTATAAATCATTTTGAAATTTTGCATAAATGTCCCTAATATGAAATTTAAATAATGTCTTTTAATAATACGGATGTCAAAATATCTGAGATGTCACGGTTCGTGCACGATTTGTATACTTTTATATGTTCAATAGAGGTCGGTGAATTGAAAAGTCAGAATCCTGGAAATGGAATGTAACGATATATCATGTCGCATGTTCAGTCAATAACAGATCACTCACTTGATGGCGCAGATAGAATGATACATTGTAACTCACAGGTTTATGATGACAGTTCAAGTATGTGCTGGCGAACTCAGCACAACAAATTCGGTTCATCCATCCATCCATAGCCTGGGCCCAGTACGTCTTAACACTGACAGTTACTATTTACAAACGAACATCGCGACTTTCACGTTGGTGACGCCATGCACAAGGCACTTAATTTGGCCTGAGTCTCAACGTAGCTGCTTTGATCCCAGTGCCAGTCATATCCGCCATGTTATAAGATACGACCGCTAACGATAGGAGGCCGAAATACTGCGTGTAGTGACTATATATATCACAGCACACCGTCCAGCGACACAGGTCATTTACACATCAATACCTGACAGCGCATTGAGACATCTCGATGGAACATTGTCTAACATTAGTCCGAATCGTATTAATGCTTAAAATACTAGTAATTATGATAATTCATATTCAGACGTGCAAGAGACAGCACAGCCACATGCATTGACAAAGGACTATAATCAACCCACCAATCCGATACCAATTCCCTGTTCTAGGATAATAATTATATGAACGGGTATTCAGAATGAAAAAGGGTTAAATATGACTGTAACCAAAGGCAGCAGTGTCTACTCTTAATGTGCTCATGGCTCTGCATATTAGTTCCAATTGTAAACAGAATTTTGAGCAATAAAAAGCAAAAAGGGTGGGGTTGGGACGACGAGCTATCTACGTAACTGACCGGTACAAATACTCCATGCCTATGACTGCATAGGACTGAAGCAGAACACAAAACAAACCACACAATTCTAATAAATATGTCAACTCGTCTCATAATACATGGAGTACACTCATGGCCTGTTCCAGTAAGTGTCTCTGGCCATTTCATGCATTTTAAATTGAACTTCATTAATATTGGATTCGATATGTGTACCGGTTGGTATGTTGTTCCAGATAAGTGTCATGGAGAACGCAAATTGTTTAAAGGACAGTATACAGGGATAGTATTAAAAACATTTGGGGAAACTGTAAAAGTACATTGTTTGGGTAAGCATACTGCAGAGCACAATCTTTCGATTGGGATATATTTACTAAAACCCCAGAGGTGTGCTTACAGTGGAGCTCGCTGACATTATAGGCCCATCATGGCCTATGAACACCAATATTATTGCCAGTTCTGAATATGACTAACGCAGAGATTTTGGATGTCCTAAACCAATCTCAGATTGTTAAACACCTTGAAACCACAAAGGGACCATTTATGTATTGTCAAAATGGTCAGTTTGGCACCTTTGTCTGATATAGATATCGACGCAACCGGTATCAACGATTTAGGGTATAGTGATATTATTGTCATTGTATTATCTACTGATATTATATTGTTATTTGTTTTATATCTTTCATATCAGTGCGCTGTCATGCCACTCCATTGCTGTATTGTAAATATGTATAAAACCAAAAAGTTTCTTATAATTTTTGTTTTATAATTAGTTATATTTAATTATATTTAGTTATATTTGGTTACGTTCTGTTGTATTATATCGCACACACCTAGCGTACACAGAAGCTTGTCTGGCATGAGATCTGTTCTCATGGCCGATGTGTCTCCAGTGTGTACTCGACCCTGAGACACATGGGCCCATGATAGCCAGGGCATGATGAAATCCAGGATGATGTGAGTCACTGAGAGCCTTCCCCTGCGCTTGGTTTATGTTTTTAATGTGTTGTAATCATGCGGGCCACATGGTGTATATCGTTACATGCAACTGCATTGTACGTAGGTTAATTATATTGATTATGATCACTGCATATTTAGTTACAGATTGCTTTGATTTTTGTATTTTAGTGTGTAACATGTTGATATGTTGTGAATTAGGTGCGCTGTATTGTTATTTGACTGTTATATGTTATTTTATTTTGTGTATAGTTATATTTTGAAGGTGATGAGCTGATATGGATATTCGGTAGTGGAGGGATGTGGAGATGAGTTGCTGTAGATGGTGCACAGCTAGTTAAATGAACCGGTCGTTTAACTTCGGTCGATGGGCATATGTAAATATGAGATTTGTGGACTAGCTACCCGTGAACCCCACAGCTACCTTTTGGTACCCGGGTACATATTTGCAGATGACCTTTTGACACTGTGCAGGTCAAGTATGTTTTGCGTCACATCCTCAGTCTTAAATATTCATAACATCGTCATCATGATACGTCACTGAATATGGGACCAACTAATTAGTCGCTATAGACAGTGAGTATTGTATATATGTCATCAGCAATAGGACCATTTATTCAGGTCGGTATTGGCAGCAAGTAAATAAGTTTATTCTTTATAGGTCATTATGACTGATGAGTGGTGTACAGCGTTTATGTAATGATTATTTATATCCGTATCGGGATATCCAATTTACACGACTGTTATTATAATAGTTATCCATGTTGCTTGCTGAAAGTATACATGGTATATTTTATATGAATGTTTTGAGGGTTTCTGAATGGATGATTATGATCCCTGGTGATGGACATATTGGTTTAGCCATATTTGATTTCCGTTTGATTAGGATTGCTTGCTACAATCAATCTAGTTTTGTCATTTCATAATCAGGATTTAGATCAGATAATTTAGATAAATATTCAACCAAGGCAAAGTCATAGTCATAATCGTTTATGAGAAATCCAACCGAATCGTTAACCCCTGGAAGGCCAGAAATTGGTTCTGTTCTCTGATACAAGTTATGAATACTGCAATGGTAAGACACTGTTGGATTAAGTTCCAGATAGTTTTTAAGATGTCTTCTGAATACTTAATACCATAATATCTTACAAGATGGTTAATTAACAAGGATATTTACATGGTTTGAAGAAGCAAGTCAGATAGCAGGAATAGAGTAAAGAGATCCAGTTATGTGATTCATCAGCACGCAGAAATCCCAGGATGTATGCATACTTCTGGTAATTACCAAGAATGTACATGTCAGGTTAGAGATCACCTATGCATACGTCATGATGTCTCATAACCATTAATTATCGAATCCGAATGTAGTTTCCCAATAGTAAAGTAATCCTGTTGAGCTAATACTTGAATGGTTAACGCTCTTATCACAATAATGCCAGTGAGTAATAAGGCACAGATATGCAAGGAATGAATGCTTGACGAGGCTTGTCAAAGCAGAATTGCATACAAATTCTGTCAAGAGGCATCACTTGCATACTGTTTCTGACTGATTGAATCCGGCCGTCTTTTGAGTGTAGGAAGGAGAGTGTTGCCCAATCAAAGTAGTTAGAATTTGGAAATCACCAGAGAATCCCTGTGAAACGTCATTACATCGATATCATGCACGAATCCACTTGTATTGTATATAAGGACGTGCATGATGTTTAAATCTTTAATCTTCCGATTGCGCTCTTCTAGAGAAGTCATCTCTCTCGACTACTAGTTTACCATCAGCAATTGATATTCATTGTTTAGCAAGTTAGATTAGTTAAAGTTAGAATCTTGATCGTTGAAATTAGTTTAGCTTAAATTACGAGTTCAAAAGTATTGTTAGATTTACAAAGCCTGCAATACGGCTATCTTTAATGCGCAACAATAAAGTTAAGGTTTATTTATTAATAATTTGCAAAAGTGTTTAGTGTTGTTTATTAAGAAGTGTATTTGAGAAAGGAACACCACCTTTCCGAACTCAAACCGACTCCAGATAATTCGTGAGGGTTAATAGGAAAAATAACCCACATTTTTCACTGGGTACTCCAGCAATTGGCAGAACCCCTGGCCGCACCTCTCGCAAACATTTACCAAATGTCAATTCGAATGCAGACTGTTCCCAAAAGTTGGAAAGAAGCCAGGATATCAGTAAATTTTTAAAAGGTGATAAGAAACAGGCTGGTAAATATAGACCAGCGAGTCTGACATGTACAAGTATACTCTGCAAATAATTAGAAGGTATAGTGAGAGACCACATAATGACCTATCTTCTAGAAAATGGGGCCTTTAGTCCAAAGCAATTCGGCTTTGTCAGTGGAAGATCCACAACACTCCAGCTTCTACATGTCTTAGACAAATGGACAAAGGCGATAGATGAGGGTCACACAGTGGATGCTATCTATTTGGACTTCGATACAGTGCCATACTGGAGGCTTTTGGATAGAATAAAGGTGTATACTATAGGCAACCCAATTCATGGGTGCATTAGGACAAAAGGTTACCATAAATGGAGAAAGATCAAATTGGATGGACGTCACCAGTGGGATACTACAAAGCAGTGTGCTAGGCCCACTGCTCTTCGTGATATACATTACTGATCGAGCAGAAGGTGTCCACTCAGATGTATACTTATTAGCAGATGAGACTAAAATGTGTGCCACGGGTGACAAAGTAGAACCACAGGCATTACCACCGTGCCAGTCATCACTATAGCTAATGTTCAGCGAGCCAATTACCAGGCTGCTATTTGGAGACGATCATTAGGAGCAAAGCCTGACACCCGACTCCCTCAAGGACATGGATGGCAAATCAATGATGGACAAATATCACATTAGACAATTGTTGTTGTCTTAAGGCTGGTCTGAAAGTATACTGACATGTGTAAAGTGTGACCATATGTTCTTTGAGAATGAAGAGAGTGATAACAATGATGTTAACGAAGATCAAGATGACAAAGATGATTAAGCCATCTGTGAGATGTTTACAGTAATCACTGTAGTGCTTCAGTTGTGTGTAAGGTAATTAGAGTTGCACGTGCAGCATGACAATTTAAAACATTTTGGCAAGGTTCTAATAAACATGAGCACACACATAATTTTTATTTTATATTATATTCAAAATTTTCATGTGAAAGTAATCCATATGTTCGATATAATAAGTAAATCTGCCAATAACTGACGCTACATGGACAATGAAAAGGCAGAGAAAGAAAGACAATTGCTTAATGAAAATCATTTACTATGGTAGATAGCTTTTGGCTCCAAAAGATAGCGGCACTCTAAGGCAGAGGCTTATCAAACCACCAGTCTTAAAGATATGCTATCTTTTGGTACCACCACAGTTGTCCGTTAGAGACAGGTTTAACGGTATTATTTTTTTAATTATCTAAAGTTTATTGATCAAATGTTCCATATATAAGTGAAGCATAGTAGAAACTAATCATTATAACATAATGGCCGGAGTTTGATTAAAAACAATCTCAAAGCTTCACACATAACATTACAAAGCAATTTTGTTATGCTTCAGCATTGCCACCATTTCGAATTTACCCACAATTCCTCGAATGTTTGGTTATTTGCATGGGCTCAAAATGTGCCCAATTATATTGCCTATATTGTGTTAAACTTTGCGCCCACAGTTTAATTCGATTCTATTAAAGTAATTAAGATTTATAAAACATAATGTGTAATTTGACCTTAGCCTTTAGACCCCGCCCACCCCAACCACCTACAACTGTGAAAATCTTGACATAAGCAACGACCTGTGAATGTCCATCATGCATTTTCATGCTAGTAGATGACTTATCTTCATTTTAAAACGGATTCTATCCGGTACCCCGAGATGAGTACTAGCTTCGACCTGGCTGATGGACTATATTGAATTAAGACCGCCATCTTTTGGTACCACCACCTGTATATAACGCAAACTGACAGCACTTGTGAAGGTGGTCGTTAACTTGTAATCTTAGCTTTAAAGACTTATCACAACACAGCTAAGTAACCCACCCCATGCTTGGATGTTTAGATAACTCGGCCGCTCACAAATACAGCGCAATAAACATGTTTATTTTGTATCCGAATTGCGACAATTTAGAAATCCCTCGGAACTCGTGATGCGGACGACCTGTTTAGGGGGTTTGTACAATTAGTTTTAGGTATAGGTAATCATGTGATTTTAACGAAATTGTGGTAATGAATTATTCACGCAGCGTGAGACTCATTCATAACAAACCGAACACGCGTCGGTCATGCAGCCGAGATTGAACCGTTCCGGTTTTAGCTACGCCCGACCCTTCTCTAGCTAAGCTCCACTCACACCTCGCTCGGTGGGATCGATCGATCTCTGAACACCTTGACTACCAATTTCCAAAAAGTACACGGGTAAGCTGTTGAATATTTTGAAACTAATTTGACTGGGTGCTGTTGCTGCCTAAAGAGCAAAGAATTACAAAGACATAATTCATTCAACGTGTCGGTCGATTTGAGATTTGATGACAGTCTCTACAGAACCCTTTGTGCCGTAATGATTATAACGTCATCATACACGCGCTAAGCTGATTATGACGTCATACGAGGTCAGATGATAGATGGATACTCAGGAAAGGTGAATTAAGGAGAGAAATCATTTTAAACCCAATTAGATTGTGTTAACACTGAATAGATACGAAAGACCAAAAGAAAGTCAATTATTTACAATTTTATAAATATTATCGTGTATGTTAAATAGTTCGAATGTAATTTGACTGACATTTGGTGCTACAAACAACTGCATCATCTTGCAGTCAAGTTAGTTTCAAAATATTGTATGGTTTAAAGACAAAGTACAATTCATCATAAGCAATTTAGTTGGAATAGAACATAACGGAAATGTAGATTTTTGTATATTCAAATGGGTCTGCGTTTTAACCCTTTAAACCACAAATTTAGTCAATATATTTATAATTTTCCCATGGAATTTGCAGACAAAGGAAGGTTATTTTTTTTAATTTCCCTAGAGTGTCTGGTTTCGTTATCGAGCCAGTCATTATTGTGGTAAATTTTCAAAAAATAAACTTCGTTAGGTCGGCAAATTGACAGTTCTCAAGACCACTACAGAGGCTAACTTAGCAGCAATATTTGTAATTAAAAAAAGATTAATCAGTAATAGATAAACCGAAAATGTAATTAAACTCGGTTTTTCGGTTTGAGCATGATTACGGCGGTTTGCAAACCATCACCATATTGAACCGGTTTACGATGTGAGATCGGTATATCGCGCAGCCCTACCTCGTCGTCTTGCATGCATACATACACGATCATGTATGAGCTGACAGCAAAAACACACGCTAAGAGTCCCCCACAGTTCGTGGTATTGCCGTTCAATATAATTCCAGTCGGGTTACCTTGACTCGATATCCATATCTTATGTGATTCTCTGAATATGTCAGACCAGATTCAATTGGAAGCACCTTGTATTTGCCTCATCGTGTGCTGACGATGAAGAGAAAATAGTTGTGCTTCTATTGGGAAGGATACTATTTATCTGAGGTGGGATAGGTCCAACCTTGTGTGGGTTGAGGCTAAGAAGCATGCCAATGATAAATGGAGCGCCAAGAAGGATTCTTGCTCTGTACAAAAAACGGCAATGGCTATGCCATTGGAACGCGCATAGCAGTATACTCACAACGTGGCTATGTTGCTTCTGTTGGACGTATTCCTCACCATTATCTCAATATCATCGTAATGCGTGAATCCAGTTTTATCCATGCCCCGCCCTCGCGTTGTCCGTGTTGTGATCGATCGGTTGATCCATGCACACTCTGAATCTCAATTTCCACAAAACTGTACATGTAAGTTGTTTAATATTTTAAAACTAATTTGCCTGGTTGGTGTTGCTGCCTTTTAGATTTAAAATATTCAACAGAATGTTTATTAACTTGTACAGACACGCAATTCGTACACCCTAACGGACTATTAAGCGTTTACGGCGGACTAAATCGAGTCATTCATGACGTAATTGATGATGACGTAAGCCTACACTCCACGTAGTTGTTTATGATGTCATACGATTGATGGATAAACTGGATTCCTCCATTACTCTGCAACTTAGAAACAACTTGATTGCTTTACAAAGAAAATTAAACGTACTACTCATTAGATTTAAGGCAATTTTCAGAAACTAATTGGACTGTGTGTTGTTGCTGCCTATGGCCGAGTCAAATTGGTTTCGAAATATTCGACAGCATGTTTATTAAATAGTGAATGCATACAATTCGTCCATCGATACTTAGTCCATCATCAATTAAACGTTCGTGACGGATTACGTAATTCGTGACGTCATTGCTTATGACACCATGTTACACGTCACATAGTTGCTTATAACGCCATATGATTAATGGTTAAACTGGAAGGGGCCATTGAATGGTAGCTCGCAACATTCCATTCGAAAACTTGTTTGTTCATTTTGGTACGCTTGTGGATGTAGTATTCAATATGACCACCTTCAAGAATAGGACGGTAGTTGTAGTGGTAGTTGTATTGTGTAGTGGTAGTAGTAGTAGTAGTAGTAGTAGTAGTAGTAGTAGTAGTAGTAGTAGTAGTAGTAGTAGTAGTAATAGTAGTAGTAGTAGTAGTAGTGGTGGTAGTGGTAGTGGTGATGGTAGTGGTGGTTATAGTTGTAGCGGATGTATTATTCAATATGACCACCTTCTAGAATAGGACGGTAGTTGTAGCGGTAGTCGTGATGGTAGTGGTACTGGTAGTGGTAGTGTTAGTTGTCGTGGTAGTGGCAGTAGTAGTAGTGGTGGTGGTGGTAGTGGTGATGGTAGTGGTGGTTATAGTTGTAGCGGATGTATTATTCAATATGACCACCTTCTAGAATAGGACGGTAGTTGTAGTGGTAGTCGTGATGGTAGTGGTCCTTGTAGTGATATTGTTAGGTGTGGTGGTAGTGGTAGTGGTGGTAGCGGTAGTAGTAGTGTTAGTTGTGGTGCTAGTGGTAGTCGTGGTCGTAGTGGTAGTGGCAGTGGTGATGGTAGTGGTGGTGATAGTGGTAGCGGATGTATTATTCAATATGCCCGCCTTCTAGAAAAGGACAGTAGTTGTAGTGGTAGTGGTGATGGTAGTGATACTGGTAGTGGTAGTGTTAGTTGTGGTGTTAGTAGTAGTAGTTGCAGTGGTGGTCGTAGTGGTAGTGGCAGTGGTGATGGTAGTGATAGTGGTAGCTGATATATTATTCAATATGACAACCTTCTAGAATAGGACGGTAGTTGTAGTGATACTGGTAGTGGTAGTGGTAGTTGTGGTGGCAGTGGGTGTAGTGATGGTAGTGGTAATGGAGTGGATGTATTGTTCAATATGACCAACTTCTAGAATATGACGGTAGTTGTACTGGTAGTGGTAGTGGTAGTGGTAATGGTGATTATAGTGGTGGTAGTGGTAGTGATGGTGCTGTTAGTGGCAGTGTTAGTGGTACTGGTAGAGGTATTGTTAGCTGTGGTGGTAGTTGTAATGGTGCTAGTGGTAGTAGTAGTGGTAGTGGTAGTGGTGGTGGATGTAGTATTCAATATGACCACCTTCAAGAATAGGACGTTAGTTGTAGTTGTTTTGGTAGTTGTATTGGTACTGGTGGTGGTGGTGGTAGTGGTAGTGGTGATGGTAGTAGTAATGTTAGTTGGGTGTTAGTGGTAATTGGTGGTTATAGTGGTAGTGGTGATGGTAGAGGTTGTGGTAGTGGTGGTGGTAGTGATATTGGTAGCGGTGGCGGTAGTGGTGGAGATAGTGGTAGTGGATGTATTATTCAATATGACCACCTTCAAGAATAGGACGGTAGTTGTAGTGATAGTTGTAGTAGTAGTTGCAGTTGCAGTGGTGGTGGTAGTGGTAGTAGTGATGGTAGTGGTACTGATTGTGGTGATGGTAGTAATATTTGTGGTGGTAGTTGTAATCGTAGTGGTAGTGTTAGTGGTAGTGGCCGTGGCCGTGACTGTGACCGTGGTAGTTGTTATGGTAGTGCTAGATGTAGTGGTGAATGTGGTGGTGGTGATGGTAGTGGTAGTGGTAGTGGTAGTGGATGTAGTATTCAATATGACCACCTTCAAGAATAGGACGCACAAATGAGGAACCCATACCAATTGTTCTCTTTGTAATTATTGATCATGAACACATTGAAGTAAAAAAATAACAACAACAACAACAACAACAACAACAACAACAACAATAATAATAATAATAATAATAATAATAAAAATAATCACATCTTTTGTACATTATATCCAAACCTAATATGCACCAAAGATTATTAGAGAAAACTGTATTTAGTCTATATCATAGTGGTTTTTTACAAAGTGTAATTTGAAAACTGTGATCGTCACTGTAAATATATTACCCATAATGCAGAAACACTCCACAATAAAATGCAATCGGAATTTCTATTATTACACGTGTGAAAATATTCATATCTAGATCAAACTACACCAGCTAAATAGGCCTAATTCAGCTGCGTTGTAAAAGTATTTAACTATATTCTATTATAAAAGTGGCATATATTAATTGACCTGAGATGACCATGAAAACTACTAGAAGGCATGAAAACGCCAACAGAAGAAGTTAATTGTTTGATTGGCAAGATTCAAGATTCAAGATTATTTATTTAATTTTTAATATATAGTATATATACATCACACTTGGGAAGTCCATCAAAGGCAGAGCCTATGAATCGATGGACCCCCAACACATAAAACAAGACATTACAATATATAAGGTGGCAGCCGATGCAAACGTCTGTAATATAATAATAACGTATAGGCGTACACACAGGATGGTACAACATATATCTTTTGTACCATTTTGTTATCATTGTCCTAGAGTGTTCTACATATAAATGATCTTCATAATATTTTGTAATTGTCTTCCATCTAGGATATGTAGATACGGGGCTTTTAATATGGTACCTTGGGTGGGAGGGGATGGGGTGGGTCGTGCTCAACAATAACATAGCAGTATTAGAGTGAGACAGTTTTTAGTAGGTATGACTGTAAATAAGTATTTTGTAGTAGACTGCCGACATCTGATATGTTCATTGAGAAAAGGAATATCAGATGAACGTACAAGCTAATTGATATCTGATAGGGACCATCTATTTTGGTTCATTTTATGCTTTTCAGCGTGGTATAGCTCTCTTAATTGTGTTATCACCTACCACTCTGATGGCAATATTCATTCTTCTATTATATCTAAAGCAGAGCGGCACACAATATTCAGCAAATTTGGCGGACAATGTTGCTGTTTATGACTTCAGCATCTTCCACCAAACCTGCCTAGGGAATGTAGCACCAGTTTATCTGCTTCATTTTGGAAATTAAGAACTCTGCCATCGGAGTGATACGGACTAGGGTTAGGGAATAAGCGAAATCATGAGACTTCGTCTATACCGAATATATCCATTAGGAAGATGGCATATGGACAAAGACTTTTTGACTGACGTACAGATCATACATGTAGGCGAGCCGACAAACCGACACAGTCGCATCACATAATAACGTGATAATAATAATAATAATATTAATAAAAACAGTAATAAGTCAGCTAGTATTAAGCCGAGTTTCTTAAGGTAAATTTAGATTGATAAAATGCTTGAAATAGTAAAAAATCATTGACGCAGAATTGTAATAGGTAAGGTGGGATTGACTCATACTGGCAGCAGTCGTCCACTGCAGGTAGAGAGTAAATATGAGAACTGGCTGCTAGGTTAGAAAATGGATTAGGTCTGACACTTTCGACCCTCTGGCCCGTTCCTTTATTTCCCCTATCTATGCAATGTCTCGAAATGCTAGGACTCGCCAGCCTGAAAGCCGCTGCTGCATTAGTTAAAGCAAGAGGTTCCACTCGACCCAGTCTCAAAAGATTCAGCATTGACCAGTTTGGTTAGGGTAAACCCATTCAACCCATTAATCCTTTCACGCTGCGATCCATGAATAGCAGCTACTTGACAAGTATTAGTAATCTGTTTGATATGCTGGGCTATCGTGACCAAAAACCGTTAGCTCCAGTGGTAGAAACTGTTCCTAGCCAACACACCACCAGCATTGGCAGACACATATTATCTTGTTAGGTCTTGAGGTTTATTTGGCTTTGCAGGGTTCAAAGGGTTAATCCGGCACTTCGGTATTTGCATTTATGGCGATTAGCGTGTTGTGCATTGTCACAGTGTGTCGGATAGCGTGGAGGGTGTATGTTGTCAGGGGTATCAAAAGTGTCAAATGATAGCAGATGGTTATCTAGCCTGTCAATCTGGTGTATTGGCAAAGCCATGCTCTATTCCTGCAGTTCATGGTTGGGTTAGTTTGTAATGTGCAGATTGGATTCACCTGAGTTGAATTGGATGTGGTGGTGGTGGTGGTGCTGGGTGGTGGTAGTAGTAGTAGTAGTAGTAGTAGTAGTAGTAGTAGTAGTAGTAGTAGTAGTAGTAGTAGTAGTAGTAGTAGTAGTAGTAGTAGTAGTAGTAGTAGTATTAGTAGTAGCTTGCTTTGTTTTGACGACTGAGGTTTTTAGAGTTAGAGTCCAAACATTGACAAGTAAAGATGTACTACACATCAGTATCCGCCAATTATGGACTCATTGGCAAATTTCTTAAAGGATTTTCTAGTTAGGACCTGTTCTCGTATCTTTGTGCTGGTGCTGTTCCATTAGTTTGAGTCTGTTATTGTAATGCTTTGTGCTCCTGTTTCCATTCTTGTGAATTGTGTATGTGGCTTATGTTTATTTCTAGTATTGTGTTTGTGGTGTTGAATGTAAAGTTGGGGACTATGGTTTGTGGCAATGCATCGCGGTGAAAATCTCTTACAATATTATACATCTGTAATTTGCCTATGTCTTTGAGTTTCAGTAATTTCGTCGTTTTGAATATATTCTGGCCCACTGCCGGTTTAGTAAAGAGTTTTATGCATTTCTTCTAAAGATTTTGAATTTTGTTAGTTTGCTCTTGTGTGCTGCAGTCCAGCTAGTATCGCAAGAGGTGATATGAGGGAGGACAAGTGTGCAGATTTTTAATAGTGTCTGGTGTCATGTATGGCTTTAGACTTGGGGTATCACCTACGCCCCTGGCCACTTTTTCAGTAACTATTTCAATTTGCTTAGCCCAGGTCAGATGTGTGTCCAAGTATACTCCAAGAAATTTAGCGAATGGGATTTCTTCGAACTCCTTATTGTTAACGTAGATTTAAGAATTTCATTTTTCTTTAGTTTCGTCATGTTTGTAAATAACATATACTTTGTTTTATCAACATTTAGTCGTAGTTTATTTATTGAGAGCCAATTCGTAATTTCTTCCATTTCTTTATTTACTTTTGCATATAACCTCTCTATGTTCTCATCGCAGCAAAAGACATTGATGTCATCAGCGAACAGTATTAGTGGCATGTGCTTACAGAAGTTTAGTAAGTCATTCAGATATAGAAGGAATAGCAGGGGGCCAAGACTATATCCTGAGGAGCATTACAAGTTAGTTTTCTGATTTCAGAGCATGTTACATTAAAGTGTACGCATTGCGCTCTTTCTCTTAGATAGCTCTGAAACCAGCCGAGTGCACATCCTCTTATACCGTATTAGGCAAGTTTATCTAATAGGATTTTCTGGTTAATTGTGTCAAAAGCTTTCGAGAGGTAAAAAAAATGCATATTATGCTTTGCCTTTTTACTATTGATTTGATAATTGTTTCTGTCATTTCTACTATTGCAAGCATTGTTGAGTGTTTTTCACGGAAACCATATTGCGATTTATATAAAATTGATTTTTTATACAGATGGTTTATCAGTGTATTATACATTAAGCGTTCTAAGAGTTTTGAGAAAAATGGAAGTATAGAGACTGGTCTGTAATTTGAAAAGTTAGTAGAATCCTTGGCTTTGTATATTGGTGTATATTGGGCTATTTTTAGTTTTGCTGGGAAGATACCTTGCAATAACGATAGATTGCAGATGTGGGTGAGTGGGATACGCATATCCTCTGCACAGGTTTTATAGATACGTCATTTAAAGCCATCGATACCGGCACATTTTGTTGGGTTGAATGTGGTTAAGATGATAACAATTTCTTCTCTGTTAGTAAGATGGCTTAAGAAAGATGACAGATAGCTAGCTGCCTGTGAGGTAAATTTGCTGTTAGATGTTTATTGACTGAATTTTATTTGAAAGTTCTTGGCCTAGATTGACAAAATAATCAATTTTGAGTGTCTTTCTAAGCGCTTATTCCAGGTCCCATTCACGCCACAGCTAGGCTGGTTTATCTTTCAGTCTAATATTTTTAACTCCACCACCAACCCCCTCTCCACAACAGCTTATTTTTACGCTGGTACCTATTTGCACTCCTGGGTGGAGAGAGGCAAGGAGCGAAGGAGATTGCACATGTTTCCAAAGACGGCGAGATAGTTCACAGCTCAGACGCAAACCAGGATCTCTGATTAAAGGGATGCTAAGCTCATCTCAAATGTTGTATTGCACCGATATAGGATAGTTCATAGATTCCATATCATCCATATCCTGTCACATTCCCTTATCTGCATCGCGATTATCTACTTTGTAATATCGCGTAAATGGTGAGCCATGTTCTCCACCATTTCGTCTCCTCTAGGAGAGTATGTGATGTCGTGTAAGTGCCATCGCATTAGATTCTGTTTTATGTAATACTTACCTAAGGCACCAACAACTTCCAGTAAAATTAGTTTTAAATATTTCACAGCCTACCTGTATGGTTGCGTTTAAACCACATTGTCAAGCTATAGACGACACCTCTATGACAGCGCATATATACCGAGGCAGACACACTAGGTTTGTTCTGATTGGTTGAAAAGCAAATCATGACAACCATCATAAGTTGCAAAAATGTAGCAACATTTAGCTCCTAAAGCCTGAATATCTTTCTTTTGCTTTGAGCTTAAATTCCATGCATAGTTTATGAGTGGCCTATTAGATCTTCTGAAAAGATACCACGAGATGAGGTTAATTATCCCTTAAGTAGTCCTGAGTGCTAGCCGGTACACCAAGCCGTCGCCTCCGTATAAAAGCAAACATTTCATGAGTGTTTTAGGGCCATGCACGGTACAACTCATAATAAATATAACATGCAAAAAGGAAACTAGTGTCTAAGTAAGTAAGAAAGGTGCTGTTGAATATTCTGAATTGGATTGGAAGACTTCGGCAACAATGTCTTCAACTTCAATCCAATTATGTTCGAAAATATTCAACATTACGTTTTATTTTGTTTTGCATATATGTTAAGTTATTTATTAGTTGTCCTGTAAAGCCCACTAAACACTAAACAACTGTGTGCACTTTCCTGGCTATGGCATGCTGTACACGAATATAAGCCACATATGACGTCATAACAACAATGGTACTTGAAAGATGTTAAAGATGGTAGCCTCAACAGGAAAACTTAAAGGTGCATATTCACACTAAAATACTTGAAAATAAAATTGTTAAAATTGCATACCTTTAAAGGGCTAAATTTCGAGCCTTAGCTATTGAAACGAAATAAATCTTAACATATGGTGATGGCATTACATATAAATTAATATACTATTTTAGGTTGTGAAAATGAATTAGAGACAGGGTCCCTAATTCAAATTCACGACTTAAACAATTATGTTAATTTATGCGGAATGAAATCATCATATGTAAAGATTTCTTTCGTTTCAATCGATCTAGGCCCAAAATGATTATGACGTCATATGATGGATGGATAAATTGGTATCATCCAATGTTCAATTTAACTAAAATTATCTTTACAATCATAATCTTCCTATCATTGTGATAAGAACATTATGATTATGATTATTATTCTATATTTTGTCAATCTAACGTATCAGCAACATATATATATATATATATATATATATATATATATATATATATATAGTTTTAAAAAGATAGCTCTGTTGGGTCACTTGTCATTCTTATCCTCGAAACATTGGGTCTTCATCTCACTATTGCGGCCTAATCGGCTTGTTGGGTCTTTGACCCAATACGTGTAAGACCCAGTAAAAATAACCTTATAAATCTTTGCAAAAGCATTCACTAATTCGTTCTATGTCTACATTATTTTCCCGGTTAATTGGGTCCTCCATGTAACAGTTGTCTCCCTTGTACCACTTTAACATTTTGCGGCCAAGTAACCAATCTAAATCTCGAACTCGGAAGCAACGAGATGCCGCGAGATCACAAATTCCAAGTCACACGATATCAACCAATCGTAGCGCAGTATTCACGGGACCCAACACATAGGCACTTTTATGTATACGACAGGCGCGTGAGAAAGCATATAATATTACGCAAAACATAGGTCATTGCGACCGTTCTCACCAGAAGTGAGGGATCTACCACTTCAACTCCAATCAACTGTTCAGAAATCGGTTTGTCCTTGGATACCTACAGCAGCATCCATATTTGTTGGTGTTTTTATAGGCAAAGGTATGGATCTTTAACGGTAGGCCTATTTAGTGGGGCTGTTACTTGTTTCGCCAGTTTACCTAGCTGCTTACGAGGTTAGGTTGTGCTAGGAGCTAGAGTTACTACCATAACAAAGAAATGCAATTAGATTTTCTCGCTGCTAGAATTTTGCACTTACATCGCGTATCAGTGTGAGAATCACGCAATAATTTCAATGTTCAGTAACTCTGGGCCTGCTGAGTATTCTGAACACATTATGCCTAGCCATCAACAACTTTCAGATTGTTTTCAAAATAGTAACCCTTTCACCAATGAATATCGTATATCTCATTTTCAAGGGAATCATACAAGAAAAATGTTGAATATGTAGAAATCAATTTGACTGGATGTGGATGCTGCCTAGGCAACAACGGCTTCCAGTTAAATTAATTTCTAAATATTCAACAGAATGAGTGCTACATTGTAGCGGAATAACGTTTTCACGGATTTGTCGATGACAGGGTTAAGTGGGTCTAGAGTTAAACACAATGTAAAATGCCATCTGCAGGAATTCAGCAGGTAGACAGTTAAGGAGAGTTAATTACAGATCTACCGTAGGTGTTTCAAAATTGTATTTTAAAAGTAAATTTTTCTGCATGAAGGTTTACTATTAGATTTCTATTTGCCAATAACAACTAGTATAAGTCTGTTTGTATGTCGATTGGCTGGTCGGCCCGTCTGTCTATCAAATTTGTCTGGCATATTTTGATAAACGGTACGCGCCATCGTCACGACGCTAGTGTGCTGCACTTGCTAAGTCCATATGCCGATGTTCAGTGTACACTTTAAGACTTTATGTACAACTAGTCTCCAACCGGTTGGCGACTTGTCTTCAACCAGTTGTGTTTTGAGCCTACATATTATGACTTTCAACGACTCACCTACGCTAAACACGGGGAATGGCGGATTATGTGGTGGCAATATTGTTTAAAATAGTGAAAATGTCTCTCATTCGTGACACTTTCCCGTTAATGTATTTAAGTGAAACAAAGATATAAATATTAGAGAGAGAGAGAGAGAGAGAGAGAGAGAGAGAGAGAGAGAGAGAGTGAGAGAGAGAGAGAGAGAGAGAGAGAGCGAGGGGAGGGAGGGAGGGAGAGAGAGAGAGAGAGAGAGGGAGAGGGAGAGAGAGAGAGAGAGCGAGAGAGAAAGAGAGAGCGAGGGGAGGGAGGGAGGGAGAGGGGGAGGGGAGGGAGGGAGCGAGAGAGGAGTGAAGGAGGGAGGGATGGAGAGAGAGAGAGGGGTAAGGGGGAGGGAAGGGGATGGAGCGCGGGGGAGGGAGGAGAGAGAGAGATGGGAGGGAGGCAGGGAAGGGGAGGGAGGGAAGGAGAGAGAGGGGGGAGTGAAGGAGGGGAGGGATGGAGTGAAGAAGGGAGAGGGAGGGGAGGGATGGAGAGAGGGAGGGAGGAAGAAAGGGAGGGAGGGAGAGAGAGAGGAGTGAGGTTGGGGAGGGAGGGGAGGGAGAGAGGGAGGGAGAGAGAGGGAGAGAGAAAGAGAGAGGAGGAGAGAGAATGGGAGGGAGTGAGGGAGGGAGGGATGGATGGAGAGGGATGGAGGTATTGAGAGAGGGAGGGATACAATTTGAGATTTCGAGGTGGGTCATTGTTTCTGGTTTCCTACAACGGTGGAATTTTCCGAATTGTATTGACGACATGGATGTTAAACACATCAGACGTGCCAATTAACATACTATGCATTTTGTATCGGATTCAGAATAACCATATACAATGGCTGTGTAACGACCCAGCAGCTTTGATCATGATGGTACGTTTTATTTATCAAAATAGATTGAACAAAAAATAAAAATATGTCTTCACATTTAAGAACAGATTATTTTGTTTATTTGTGATTCTTGCGTCCGTTAGCGGGTACACATGTGACTCAATACTTGGTTAGTTTATATAACCGAACAAAACCTTAGAACTCGCAACTGACCACCGTACATACAATGAACATATTAAACGCGTTTACCCCTCCTCAAATAATTGCCAACTGGTTGGCGACTAGTCATATACGATTTCATATCTTACAAGTTCTCTAGACAACTAAGAACAACTCACTACAGCTCCGAACAACTATTCGCAAACATGTTGAGCCGTAAGGTGTAGGCCTACGCCGGGAATTACAATAACTGACATAATATTACCATTTATTCATGATAAATTGTATTATTTTTTCTTTCATGTCTTCGCGGTCAGCGGAGTACTGGCCAGTGGGCAACGATTTGGAATGTCGAATGGCCGCCCTTAATTTATATTGAAGTGCTTATGTATTTCGTATGCAGTTTGGAATAGTTATCCATTTCATCAATAACTCAGGCAGCAACGGTTTGGAGTATCACGGCGAATCGACATGAGTAGGTTGGCAATGGTAGTAGAGAAATGCACACTATTTTGTGAGTCAGTTGGTAAGTCCGTCCATCTGGCTTTCTGACCGTGTGTCCGCCCGTGTAAATTTTGCATTGTCGTTCGATAATTTTACTCTAGCTTGGAGTATTTTGACGAAATGAGAAGGTTCATTCTTTTTTAGTTATCGTTTCATTTATAACCACTATCCTCGTTCGTCACTGCGTGCATCAATATGCCTATGCAGACCAGTTGGGGTGGGGGTGGTGGTTGGGGGGGGGGGGGGCTGGTTAATGTCATCCCATTAACATGGCTGCCATTGCAGGGGTGGTGTCGTATCATTGGAATTGTATCATCTAGTTTTGATTTGGAAATATGTCAATTTATTTATGAGATGTACTGTTTTTGAAATTTGTATTGTACCAGTAATTCTGTGTACGTGTACTACCTGCATCTTCACACTTAGACATAGTACATATAGTTTCCATAGTTGACTGTAAAAATCTGTTTTAAACACCAATTTCAGTACATGTGCAACTAATGACCATGTGGAGACCGAGTGGCCAAACGTGGCCACTACAGAAAGCACGATATTCAGTGCATATCAGTTATCAGTCTAACTGTCGGGAAATGTGTGTTACCCGGTGCTGTAACTCAGGTTCTACTGGAGGGATTTTCACCACATTCGGCTGTGATGTTTACCTGAATTCCGAATGCGCCCATTGCAGGATAGCAAGACTAGGGATTCTCCGGTATGCTTGTTTATGTAATTTTCGAAGAAAAGTTGGGATTATGTCGTCCTGCCTGCTTGTTCGTCTCCCGAAATTACTTCTAATGGAACTCCTTTGAAACCATTAGACAGAATTCAACCAAATTTGCTACATGAGTTAGAAATTTACATTTGGCTCCCCCAAACCTGGTGATGGGTCAAAATGGTGAATGTTGGGATTTGCGAGTGTACCATCGACCATCTAGTCTTGTTGCCCCACCCCACCCTCAAATCAAACATCGTCGACAGGGACTATGAAAACAGGTCCCGTCCGCGGGTCAGTTCCAGCGTTCACATTTAGTTTCCACTCAATAACCTCAGTTATCTTGAAAGGATTTATTATAAATTTGGAATGTCAACTCATTATAACAAGACGATGCTGGGGATTGCATATCCGCTAAATATGTCCAGATCCTCCGGAGTTATTCCTTTTGAATTCTTGAAAAATCGTAAACTATTTGCTTTCCGTTCGGTAACCTCAGTTAGCCTTCATCGATTTAGTTCAAATTTTCGGGAAATTTTGGTTGGTAGTATCGTATGGTGGTGGGAGGCTTCAACATATCAAGCACAAATTTGATTGGTACATTTTTCTTGGCAGCTATCTTGGATTTTCTGAAAATTATCAAGAAATTCATTAAAATCTCTCTTAAACCGCATTGTAGATTTTAATCAAATTTCGCAGAAAGAATCGGATGGTGGTAGACTTATGAAGAATTTTGATTCCTCCATTTTGTTTGCGGTCATCTTGGAGTATTCAAAAAGTTTACGGAACTCCTTTAAAAAGCATCTTAACAGTGGCCTGGCAGATTTTAACCAAATTTGGCTGGAATGATCAAAACACCCATTCAAAATTTTGATTGGTTGATTTTTGGTGGCTATCTTGAATTTCTAAAATGTTGTCCAGAAATATTGTCCAAGCCCTTTAAACGCTACTCCTCCATAATCAATTGTCCGATTTCAGCGAAACCTGGGCAGAACCATTGTATGGCGGTAGATTTCAATATATCAAATGAGAATTTCGATTGATCAAACTATTCAGGCCGATAATGTTCGATTTTCTGCGGGCGGAAGAGTGGTTTATGGATGCTTTCTTTGAAAGTTTGAATCTCTATAGGTTGATTGATCTAGGTCGGATGCCCTCTTTGGAAGAAACCAATTGAGCGCTATGGCGATTTTACATTTGTAGCTCACCTGACTAGATTGGGCAAGTGATCTTTTGCTGTGGCGACCAGTCTGTCGTCCGGCCCATGTAGGCTCCAAAACATCCATTCAAAATTTTGATTGGTTGATTTTTGGTGGCTATCTTGAATTTCTCAAATGTTGTCCAGAAATATTGTCCAAGCCCTGTAAACGCTACTCCTCCATAATCAATTGTCCGATTTCAGCGAAACCTAGGCAGAACCATTGTATGGCGGTGGATTTCAATATATCGAATGAGAATTTCGATTGATCAAACTATTCAGGCCGATAATGTTCGATTTTCTGCGGGCGGAAGAGTGGTTTATGGATGCTTTCTTTAAAAGTTTGAATCTCTATAGGTTGATTGATCTAGGTCAGATGCCCTCTTTGGAAGAAACCAATTGAGCGCTATGGCGATTTTACATTTGTAGCTCACCTGACTAGATTGGGCAATTGATCTTATGCTGTGGCGACCAGTCTGTCGTCCGGCCCATGTCAGTCCGTCAACGTTTTTTAATTTCAATTATATTTGGTAGAAAACCTGCTTAGGGCATAGAGATCAAAGTATGTTCAAAGGAAACCGTTCGGCACTTTTGGTCGGCGGCCATCTTGGATTTTGACAACTTTTTTAATATCCGAAACCGCTTGGAGGATCGATTAAAAATTCCTGAAAAATCATCTGCCACACATTTCAATAGCCATTATGGATGACCTAGTTTTCGCGAAAACGACTGCTTCTCCAGTACCACTAAACAGATCAGACTGAAATTTGGGATATGATTGGGACAACGGGCAAGTTTGTCCATGGAATAGCGACACGCAAACAAACATGGCCACTGTGGATCAATCAAAATGTAGCGTGTTTGGCGGGCATCTTGGATTTTCTGAAAATTTCTGAGAAGGTCATATGAAAGACTAATTATTAACCACTGGGCCAATTTTAATAAAAATTGGCTAAACCTTCTTCACAGAAATTAGATTGATAAACTTTTCCAGTGGTCATCTTATTTTGTTCGGCCATGCCAGTGGCCACTACTTCTACGTGAATGATACAGGCCGTTGGGCATCTTGTTTCATATGGCGTGTGCCCTGTCACAAAAAGCTACAGCACTCAATAGGTTTTCAGTGTCAGTTTTTTTTATAACACTCCTTTATAGCACAATCCTTTTTTAATTAATACGTTATGGCGTTAGTTAGTTTAAAAATATACAATATACATACATATAATATACAGTACTAAAATAAAGTCTTCTGAGCACAGTAGTTGTAGTAGTAGTAGTAGTAGTAGTAGTAGTAGTAGTAGTAGTAGTAGTAGTAGTAGTAGTAGTAGTAGTAGTAGTAGTAGTAGTAGTACATGTAGCAGTGATAGTAGTGGTGGTGATGAGAGGTGGTGGTGGTTATAGGAAATGTTTACGTATTGACTGGGTTTGTAAGTGTTATTATTTGCCTATAATGTATTGGTATATAGTTTTCCCATATGAGTATTTGTGCTTGGACATCTGGTTCAGTTTCATTCCAGAACTTGGCAGCAGAGATTCAGGTTTTGTGTTTACCTAATTCTGTTCTGATATCTTGGGTGTGCAATTTATTCTTTGATCTAGTGTTGTGTGCATGGACATCTGTGTTGCTCTTGAATACTTTTGATAGGAATTTAGGGAGGTTATCATGGTGTAGTTGTCTTAGCAATGTGTATGATTGAAGAGTCCCAGTATCCGTGAGTTTCAGCATGACATGTCTTGAAGATGTCTTCACCTTTTGCTGTTTTAGAGCACATTTTAAAAACCTTTTCTGTAACCGTTTAATTTCATGTGCACCATTCCAAATTATGTTACAATATGTGGTGTGTGGAAGCATTAGAGTGAAGTAGAGAGTTTTAACAGTGTGTTTATTTATATACAGTGTTGGTATAATTTGGTTTCAATATCTTTAAATCTATAAAAAAAACCATGTAATTGGTTTTATCTACATTTAATGATAATGTATTTGTTGCAAACCAGGTTGTAACCTCTTCCATTTGTCTGTTAGCATTGTTGTATAATCTATGGATATCCGTGTGACCGCAGAAGGCATTTGAATCATCTGCGAAGAGAAGTGGTGATAGGTTTTTGCAGACAGCTGGTAGATCATTCATATACAGTGGACATCGCACAGGGCCGAGAATGGGTTCCTGGGGAAGACCGCATGCTAAGTGTCTGGTTTCATGGCATGCGCCTTTACACTGAACGCATTGCGTTCTATTTGAAAGATAACTCTTAAACCAGTCGAGTGCAACATCACGTATGCCATAATAATTCAGTTTTTCTAATACTGTTTTATGGTTTATGGTATCAAAAGCTTTAGAAAGGTAAAAATTATACCAATTATGTGCTTGGAATTTTCTAGTGAGTCTATAATTTCTTTCAAACATATCCAGAAGGGTATACATTATGGAGTGGTTTTCGCGAAAGGTATATTGGGAGTCATAAAGAATGGATTTCTGTCCAGGCATTTGACTAATCAGTTGTACATCAGGGGTTGGAGCAGCTTTGAAAATAGCGGAAGTATTGAGACAGGCCGGCCGTTTCTGAATTGAGATGGATCTTTTGCTGTATATATGGGCGTGACCCGTGTAAATTTAAGATTTGTTTGGAACACACCCTCATTGAAAGACAGATTACAGATATGTGCTAGTGGTGTTAGTAATTCTGATTTGCAGTGTTTGAATATACGCCACTTGAAGTTATCTATACCGGCACTTTTCGCCGGGTTAATATTGTTTAGTATTGCTAGAATTTCCTCATTGTAGGTTGGGTGTATGAAGATTGAAGATTGGTAATTACCTGTCAGATAATCTGTGTAAGATTTCTTTGAATTTGCCTGAATTTTTTTGGAAAGTTTTGGTCCATTGTTAATAAAGTAGTCATTGAATTTATTTGCAATATCCAGGGTTTCGGTAATAATTTTCTTGTCATGGAACTGAGATTGTTAAAATTTATTGGGATCCTTATTCAAAAGTGAAATTGTAGGAATGTAATCATCCATCATTGTGATCACTTTTATGTGTAGGAAGATCCAAGCTTCTGATGCATTAAGTGACAGTCAGTTGTTCTTAAGTCTTTTGCCATTTCAGTATAGCGTCCTTTGTTCAACAGTGGCTTTGGCTTAGCCGCTAGTTTGCTTGTGCTTCAGATGTCAGGATGTAGTGCTATTTTTAGAACATCATGGTCACTTTTACCTAGTGGAGGTAGGTGGGTTATTTCGTGGACGATATTTTGGTTGCTTGCTAAATCTAGATGCAAAGGAGTTGACGTTTGATTTATTCTATGTTGTGTCACATTAGTAACTAGTTCCTGTAGGAAAATATCCCTGGTTGTGTTATCTTCTACCTTAGCGGAAAGTCCAGTACTCCAGGTAATAGATGGACAGCTGAAATCATCAACTATAAGAATGTTGTCAGCGTTTGCTGTTTCAAAGTGGTTTAATAGATTTATCAGGTTATTATTATTTAGGCGGCATTAGTCGGGGCATCCGCAGGTGCGTCCAACATAAGTTTCTTCCTTTTGCTGTGTCATCCATGTACGCCAAACTGATTCGTTAAGCACATGCTCATTTAGGGTGTTACAGTTTTCAGCATTTAATTGTTCATGTGTATATATGATGACTGCTCTTAAACGAGTAGTATTCAGCGAGAGGCTGTACTCATCAATCTGCAGTTCACTAATGTTTATATTTGTGTTTTTGTTAACACCCCCGTAATGAGTATGGTAGCAGAACGAATCTTGTGTAATAGTGCTTCAGGCTCAGCTTTTTAATTAATTAAATTATCTGGATGTGTGTATATGCAATGTAGCGGTTACAGTTTTAGAACTTTTAGGTATTGATCTTGTACTGATCTCTGCGCACTCACCCAGTCGTGCCTTTACTTGTATTTTACACCTGACTTGTTTGTGCTTTTGTTTTGTTATTTGCTACCTTCATTAGTCCAACTCTGTGCTGGTTATTGTGTTTTCATTGGCACACATAGTGTACTGATGTGCCTCACTGTCATGCACATAAACATATTCGTTGTTTCGTACTGAGTATTGGTTTGAGACCTGTATTGGTATTGTATGATGATTGAACTTGTTTGTAGTTGGGTTTATCTTCTCCATGGTGTAGCTTGGACATAACGAAAATCATGTGGTGTTCATCACAGAGTGAAGGTGATAACTTATGTTTTACGACAATAGGCAGAGGTCTTCATGGTTAGGGTGAACGTCATCCCAACATAGGTTGTAGTGTGATTCATCACTGAGGTCGCCGAATATCTCTGTACTTTTATGAAATTTGTCTTGTGTCAATTTACAAAGGACCACGCGATTCCATTGAATACATCTACAAGGTTGTTGTCACATCTGCTGTTCGGTCGCAGAGAATGGATGAATACAATATCTCGGTACTTGGTGCCATTGTTTGTATGAGTTCCAACAATTCATCGTAGTCTCTGATGATTGCCTTCTAATTTGCGCCTGCCAATATCATTAGTCCCAACATGGACTACTAGAGCATCAAAAACTTTCGTCTTTAGTAGAAGCTTCAGCTTGTCATGGATTTCCGCTTTCCTTGCTCCATTGAATGATCGTACTATAATGCTCATGTCTTCCATGAATATCAATTTCCAGAAAACTATATAGGCAGACCGGTTGGTTGGTGAATATGTTGCAACACATTTGACGGCGCGCCCAGCTAAATAATCAGCAGAATGGTTATTAATTAGTAAAGACATACAAGTCGTACACATGATGGACTATTAAGCATTCATAACGGACTTAGATATGTGATTCAATACGTATTATGATTGAGACATCAGCCTTCCTGAGACGTAATTGATTATGATGTCATATACCTGATTGCCAAATTGGATTTCTCTAGTGTCTGTTCTTTCGACAATCATCTTGGTTTTCTTAAGTTATCCAAGAATTTGTTTAAAAGAGTGCTACTCATTTATTGCGGGACTAATTTCAGCCAGAATGGCTTGAGAGGATTTTGATCTTATATACAGAAATCTGAGTGGCTAGTGTCTAGGTGAGGGTCACAGCTTATGTTAATTCATCAGGGAATGGATTTCTAAAGCTTAAGTAAATGGATATTACATTGTGTGGAAGAATACACCATTAGTTTGTTACCACCACCCCTCCCTCTGCTTTAAGAAAGCATGGGATTTATGCTTCCCCTTAAAAGGCGTTCGTCGGTGTGTTTGGTTTTCAATCAACAACATCACTTACAATGGCTGGATTCATTTAAAATTCAATATGTCAACTTCCGATGCCATGCCATCGGCGCAGATTGTGTATCAGCGAAACTTGTCTAGATTTTTCATAGTTATCTTCCATGACATAATTGTATTTGTTTGGCTATTTGCCTGCCAGTACAATCTATCTGTCCATCCCTCTGACAAACGCTTCCGTGAATAGTTGCCATTTGTGGGGGTTGGGTGGGGGATCATGTGATGTGCATCATATAGCTTACTTATGAATACTGTGAGAAAAATAGGCATGCGTGGTGCACTATCATCTACATCCACTACACATATCGTAAAGTAGATCAGAGCTGTCTTGACATCAAGGCCGTAGTGATGGGATGGTCATCCAGTACATAAACTGACAGGAGCGTCAACTCACTCACTCCTGTAAAATATAGAAGTCTGAAGCGTCATATCGTGTTTCCTTTCCGATATGCAGGAAATGTCCGGCAATAGCCTTTAGATTTAAAAAATGCTGGCATCGCGTGTACGAATAGAATAATTTGAGAACCATGTGAAGGGTCATGTTATGCTAGTTCCTTCAATTTATTGTATCCAATAAGGCCAGATTTATAAGTCGAACTTATCATGTGCCGTTTTAGCTACATGTACCTGAAAATGACAGAGTCCTAACTAGCGCGACAAAAGTTCGACATATAAATCAACTTTTCTCGCCAGGCGCGACTCACAGTGAGTGTCCCAACTAGCGCGACAAAAGTTCGACATATGAATCAACTTTTCTCGCCCGGCGCGAATCACAGTCTTGTTTTGAGCTTTCGAGTCAAGCTACTGTACTCGATTGAAGCACGACTTTGATTTATATGTCGCACTTTACATGTGCCGTGCCAGCACAGACCAGAATATCGGTGGCCAAGTCTTGACATCTGATTGGGCAATAGGCCGAAAATAAAATTCGTTCCGTTCATTCATTCAATCATTCATTCATTCATTCTTTCAGTAATTCATTCATGCAGGCACACACGTGCATGCGCGCGCACACGTGCACACGCACACACACGCACGCACGCACACGCACGCACACACGCACATGCACACGCACACGCACACGCACACGCACACGCACACGCACACGCACACGCACACGCACACGCACACGCACACGCACACGCACGCGCACATACACACACACACACACACACGCACGCACACACACACACGGTACTATTCTTTTTCAATTTATTAGAACGAGCTGACATTAATAATCTTGTGAAAAATATGTTTGTCATTTTCTGGACCTGTACAAGGGCGTACAGGAAATTTGTTAAGGGCTTGGGTGGGTGGCGGGGCAAATGTGTAGTGGATGTGGTTAGGTTAAAGGGGCCCAGTTTCGATTCTACGGGGTTTTCCAGAGGATCAAGCGGTGTTCCCATTTTAGGTACAATTTTAGGGGAATAAGCATCTTTAGGAAGAATTCGAAAATCAGACGTTCTGAGAAGCTATTTCTTGCAGTCATCAGAGTGATAAATTCTATTTTACGAATAATCTGTGGAAATAAGTGTTTCCATAAAATATTTCCCATACAATTTCTCAGCTGTAGAAATCTGAACCCCTGACGTAATAGCCCGCCGTTACACAAGTGAAAAACGCTTAAGACGCGTACGTGTGCTTATCGGCATTATAGCGTTGTCTGCTGAGAGCTGAAACTCTGGGACAATGGATATCGACGTAACATACAGACAAGGTGATGGAAAATTCATGTGGGGACAATGGGTGCACAAATAATTGCAGAAAACTATAAATATATGTAAGAAGGGCTTGAGCGTTTTAATCCCGTAAAAATCCACGTTATGCCAACCGATGAACCGAGCAGACTAGGGTGGACTATTAATAGACGAGTCTTACCAAAACAGGTGTGTGTTCAGAACATTTTTTGAATGTCAAACCATCCGAGAGAAAACAATATCCGAAATTAAAATAAGGTTACGGAACATGTGTAACACCAGGTCGACGTAAGGAGGTAAGGAAAAACATGAAATGTCTTTTTTAAAAACCCTCAACATCTCTTGACTGTTCCAGGCCACTAATGGCAACGCTGAACTAAACTCTGATGATATAACTGATTTGTTAGAGACAGACTTCAATCATGGTGTAGATACTAATGAGGCAGGCACAGCAAAAATAATGACTCCATCCAGTGTGCTGACATAGGTACACAATGGCAAGAATCTTACCTACGGAAAACCATGGACAGATTGTAAAAGTATGCTACATGTACTTAAACCCCGAAAATACCAAAAGCAGAAAAAGGATGTCAATTGGTATTTGATGGATTAACAATGTCGGCTCAGAAAAACCTCGCTAATAATAGCGATGCATTATTGTATACAGGTGTGACAAAACAGGTATTTTTCACTCTAGTCTGTCATCATCATCATCATCATCATCATCATCATCATATTCTCAGGACTTAAGCCTTAGGCTTTTCGTCTAGTCCCTTCGATGTCTTAAAACTTATAATTAGCGAATATGGAAGAGAGGATTCGACATTGTTACGTGCTATTACTTATTAGTCATAGATATTCTACATATCTTAATATTTGCTAGTTGTTACTATGGAATGTGCATGTCCAGCAGCCGCCAGCTGCGGTGTGCCGCCTACAGCCGCTGGACTTGGCTTTAAACGCTGCTTTATGGGATGCGCCTACCCAACAACCGCCAGCTGCGATGTGCCGCCTACAACTGCTAGGTACTGGTTTAAGTGATAGCTGCAGTGTGCCGCCTGCACTTTAAATCCAGCCTGCGCTTCCAATTTACATAAACAATTTCTGTATTTGATATCCTGTATATTGACTGTATGTGGAGAAACTAGTTGCGGATCATTTTCTGTATCATGTCTGCATTCTACATCATATTCGAAATATTAGTGAAGAGATATGCCGAGTTTGTCATATATGAGTCCAGTTTTTGCCTTGAATTCGTCTAAATTCTTAAGTCTTAAGTTAGTGTTGCAGCTTTGTCATTAAACCATTTAATACATTCACATTTCGAAATAGCACAGAAGATCAACATTTGCTGGTATTAATGCGCCTGAAACTTCATTTAATATTTGATGATCTGGTTCATCGTTTTGGAATGTCTAAAAGCTTAGCTAACAAAATATTCAACTTCCTGTGTTTGCAGAGCAATTAAATGGGTTAATAATCTGGCTTCCAGGAGAAGCAATTAGAGCGTGTTGTCCGGAATGATTTCGAGAGAACTATCTAAGTACATCCTGTATCATTGATTGTGCGGACACATGCATTCAGAGACCGACACACTTAAGAAGCAGAAGGCAGACATTTGGCAATTATAAGGCCATACAATACAGCAGAGTATCTCACCTGGAAAACGCCGGATTTCTGGATTACTTGCTTGCCGGGGATGAAATAATGGCTGATAGAGGGTTTACTATCGATGATGTACTTTTTCCACGAAAAGTAAAGCTTTCAATCATGGAGAGAGAGAGAGAGAGAGAGAGAGAGATAGAGAGAGAGAGAGAGAGAGAGAGAGAGAGAGAGGTGGGGGGCGGGGGGAGGGCAATTTGGAAATCGAAAATCTAATACGTGATGTGCTTACTGATTGACTATAGATACGGATAAAATAACTATGTGCGGGTGTACGATTCATGTAGGGAACAAAATACATAGAAACATTCTTACGCACGCATACATGCGCACACCCACCAATACATGTATACACTATGTGCCTCTATCTATTTGCCTGCCTGCCTGCCTGCCTACCTGGCTGACTGTCTGTCTGTTTGTCTGTCTACATACCTAGCTACCTACCTACCTACCTACCTACCTACCTAGCTACCTACCTAAGCCGCACGTTGCCAGTGCGTCAACAAAATAAAAATACATATACTACCAGAGCCGTGCTGGAGTCAGAGTACAATAGGCGTAAAAGCCTAGGATTGAATTGTGGCAGGTGCATCCACAGATAGTCCCATATGAATCGCCAGTGTGTCAGTATATCAGACATGTGAAAGCTGGTCGGCCAATCCTTGACTTTCAGTCTTGGTGCGGTGGTCCAGTGGAAAGATGACTGGTTGCTGATGCTATGCGGAGTTGCAGAATGGCGGTTCGATCCCCCGACCGGGAGATGGTGATCAACAAATTAAACTAATGGGTGCATGACTGTCGGCTAAGTTAGCACATGGAAATTGAAGCCGCACGTTGCCAGTGCGTCAACAAAATAAAAATACCTACCTACCCATCTGTCTGTGGGTTGATTAATGCGGGTGAATGAAGGGAAGTAAATATGAATGGACACGCTGATATATATATCTAAGAAACAGTATTATACGACTGATAATTCCAATGTATGAACAGATGATGTTACCCTCGGCCAGTAAAAGGACGAGGATATTGCGATACGGGAGCGCGTGCGTGTGCATGCATATTTTCAGGTACGGTACTGTACCTAAAAAAACTACTAATCCGATTTGGCTCAAATCCTAACACAATGAAGGAATAGCAATATGATTCCCAAATGTTGGCCGTGATAAAAGAACCCAGATCCGAATAGGATCAAATTCTGGCTCTATGGATATCACGGAAACTGCTGGTGTGATTTTGCTCAGATTTTAACACAAGAAAAGGCATGACCATCCACTAGGATTCCATAACTTTGGCGCTGATCTGAAGAAATCTGGAAAATCCAAAAAATCTGAAGATTTTACTATGTGACAAAAACAGGGTTGGGAGGGGTGGGGTGGGGTGGGGGTGCCTAGTTTCTACAACCTCTGCTTGCTCTTGTATTATGACATACAGGTGCTCCATATATAGGTGCTCAAGACTGGCCATCAGGGTGGGTTGGTCAGATGCGTGTGCGTGGCCTATGCTGTGGGCTCTGATTTAATGTGTGAGAAATACTCCATTGCATCTTGGTTCAATTACTAAGGACAAACTACAGAATTATAAATATAAATTGATTATATTATCAGGATTGTAAAACATTAAACGTCATTCCGATGCCTGTAGTAAATGATAGTATAGGGTATCAGGTATTACCGCATATTGTTGTCACCCACATCCCACCCCACCTACCTCCACACTGAGTTGGCTGGCGTAGTGTTAACAGATCAAGTATGGAACTACGCATGCCACCACCCCCCCCCCTCCCCACCCCCACCCCTAAATTATCAATAACCATGCCAACGCCGTGCTACAGTCGTCCTTAGCGCGGTGCGACAGAAAGTTTGACTTATAAAATGGGCGAAGAGCATCTAAATTTCATTATGTCATTGGTTATGACACCAGACAATAGTTTAAGCCATAGTAGTGGGGTAGGGCAGATTTTCCTTTCGCACATGACACCATTAAACCGTACTCCAGTGCTGCTTAAAATATTTGAAAGTCGTGGACATCTGTGATCACGTATATACTCCATTGACTTGAAAATTATAAATATCCTATGGCACACCTCACAGTATGGTATGGAAGCCTTGAAGGGCTATGTCTGAAACAAATTATCTCGAGCACTCGACTTAATAACTCGAGCGCTCGAGGTAATTATGTCAAGCGCTCAAGATAATTATGTCATGCGCTCGAGATAATTATGTCAGGCACTCGAGATAATTATGTCAAGCGCTCTAAATAATTGTGTCAGGCGCTCAAGATAATTATGTCAAGTGCTCGAGAGAATTATGTCAAGCGCTCGAGATAATTATCTCGAGCGCTCGAAGCGCTCGAGATAAATTTGTTCTAGGAATGTGTTGGATGTGACCGAATATTGTTGAACAGATGCACATGGTAATCAAATTAAAAGAATGTTTGCTCTTATAGAAGACATCACGAATACATGTACTTCCTCCATACAGCTCCCTTATTAAACAATCACGTAATTAGACGTCGATGATCCATCTGTGTAAACGCACGCACATACACACACGTACGCACGCACGCAAATGGCCAATATATCACAAATAAACCACACTCGATTAACACAGATTCTGATATCATTCAAACTGTGTTCAATTGACTGTCACCTGTCAAATCAGACCATTTCTAAAGCGGCACTTTAAACCACATAACCCATCCGGCCACCACCACTTTCACTTAAGTCATCTTGACAAACTATTTTATTAGCATGATCACCCTATGCCGTTCGTTATTGCTACCTCCCACAACTGTCACATCTATTTGACACGCATGGTTAATACTTTCTTTCTGTTATAAATCATTATAAAACTGCATCACATTGCTCAGTACTGTGACCTTCACCATTGCGTTATTATTGTGGCCTTTCATCCCATTTTCTATAAAACATATCCGTTACGGGATGATAGACGTGTTTACATACATTACCCTGAAACTGGCCATAATTTCATCAGAGCTATAAACACATAATAATTGCGCCATGACATAGGTCCAACAGCCCATTGGTCTGACAGTCCATTGGTCCGACAGCCCATTGGTCCGACAGTCCATTGGTCCCACAGCGCATAGGTTCGACAGCACAATGGCCCGAGAGCACATTGGTCCGACAGCATATTGGTCTGACAGCCCATTGGTCCGACAGCACATTGGTCCGACAGTGCATTGGTCCAACAACACAGTAGTCCGACAGCTCATTGTTTGTTTCTATTGTAGTGTATCGCGTGTTTTCTCTCTCTTTTGATAATCGATAGATCACGTGGTTTCTATTTCCTTGTTATGCGTATCAGTAACGTTGCCCTCCATATAAGTCACACCTACCCAACCCACACCCATTTGGGTATATCATTCATCTCTTGACCTTATCTTATGGTTTTTCGCACATCTTTACATATATCTTTGAATACATACCAATTGATATTCGTCTACCAGTCTGTCCATCCGTTCCAATTCATTTGCCCAACCATCGCATAGGACGCCCCCACCCCACCCCAGGATATATCTTTGTTATTTCTATAAGTCCATCCAACTTTGGTGCTGCGTAATTGCATATTATCATATAGTCTTTCTGCGTATCGGAAGTTGCTTACAATATATTTTAGTAGAGCGCATAACCTGTTGTGGCCAAATGGTCATTATGATGGCATGGTACATATTAAGCGACCACCTGTTTCTAATCACTTCTAATGCACGTGGTCACTGTAATGTCCACCATAACTCATTCTCTCAATGGCCTAATTAACATTCAAACACGCGATATTTCAACTGGCGACGAGTGAAAAAGTTGAAATATCGTGTGTTTGAATGTTAATTAGGCCATTGAGAGAATGAGTTCTGATGGGCATTACACCCCTCCATGTTTTATGAAATTTAGTAATTTAGTCCAGTCTATTAAGCGCCAAACAATATCCATTGCAATACCGTCAGAATGATTTAAAGTTTTAAAATAACTTTTGATGTTTGATCCAGCAGTCCACTTCAGGAGGTGATCGGATTCAGGAGGTAAACTGTGTAGACGTACACTTATCCGGAGAATATACGCAGTGTGGTAAACCATTGCAAATTCACAAGTGATCTCCATATATTAAACCTATAAATCCGTTTTGAATTCAAATCGTACAATTATGTCCAGTATAATACGACTATAGATCCTTTTTGGAACTGAAAGTGACCATTATTATAAACACATCTATTTACTACGAATATATGCAAGGTAATAAGCAAGCCAGGGATTACACTCTTTAACTACAGAGGCTTGCTGGTTTATTCTAACACACATTTATGTACATAGGAATCTGCCAGTCTTGTTGGAGGTCGTCTGTCGTTTTTGAGCGGATAGCGTCTCGTCTCGTAATGGATGCGCGTGGTTGATCTAGTGCTGGCGTTGGAGGTTCTTGGTCTGGAGTCTGTATCTCGGGCATAGGTGTAAGAATGTAATGATCATCGTCATACGTAGGTGTCACTTTGACATTTGCGCTAATGATTTTAAAATGTGATGCATTTCGCGTGATGACATGGTCAGTTCTTTCGGCCGTTATCATGGTGCCATTGATCTTTATAATTGTGTACGGGCGTTTACAATATGCTGTTGAAAGTGTGTTTCGTTTCATCAGTTTAACAAGGACACTGTCTCCAACTTTGAATGTATGCTTACGCACATTTCGGAATTTATCCGCATTTGTTTTCATTTTTGGTTTGGCTTTCTGATCAGCAGTACGAATGTCGTTGTCTTCGCTACTGTTGCTAATTTGTGGAAGTTCGATTCGCAGTTTCCTGTTGAAAAGTGCCTGCGCTGGCGATATATTAGTCGAGCAGTGAGGTGTTGCACGATAACTACGTAGAAATTTGAACAGTTCCTGCTTCCATGACTTTCCTTCGACGTGAGCTGCACGCATAGCCTTTTCTGTGGTTTTGACGAATCTTTGTACTTCACCATTTGCTCGTGGCCACAGGGGTGTAAACTTTCTGTGCGTGAAGCCTAAGTACTTTGAAAATGATCGAAACTCTTCCCCCGTTGAATGGTGGTCCATTTTATGGTTTCACGATTTCCGGAATTCCCAACATAGAGTATATTCCATCAAGTTTTGGAATTACTGCTTTCGCGGATGTTGACTTTGTTATTTCAATAACTGGATAACGTGAATAGGCATCTATCACTATTAATAAATAATCTCCCGATGGGAATGGTCCACAGAAATCTACGCTTATGTTAGTCCAAGGCTCTTTAGGAAGATCTGTCATCTGAATTGGTTCACGATTTGCAGTACTTGTTGTTGCTTGGCATGGCATACACTGTTTGATTAGATCCTCTGCCATGTTATCAATGCCGGGAAACCACAGTTTTTCTCGTAACAGTTTCTTTGTTTTAACAATGCCCCAATCCACGTTTCTGGAGGGATGCAGGTAAGACAATTCTACATCCACGTAGCGCAATGTCACTATCTGCATTTACTGTCAGTTCAGTCTTAACATTTCTAAGTGATAGTAATGCGGCTTGGTCAATATTCTCATCAGCTATATCGGTAATAGTATCCCATGTATTGTCACTAAGAGCTTTTATTATCCATTGTAGAGTCAGGTCATTTTTCGTTGCTGACTTGACTTCTGTTAATGTCATTGCCTTAGGTACAGCATTTTCTGCAATAAAGTTCACATATTCTTCTGCAACTTTCTGTTCTCGATTGACTAAACTGTTACTATTTAGCGAATCAACAGGTCATCTTGACATATAATCCGCTGGATTGTCACATCCACGTTTATATTTTACTACATAGTCATAAGGTTGCAGTCTTAGAGCTCAACGTTCGATACGCGCTGGTGGTTTTGACTTTAGATTATTGAATATCAGCTCCAGTGGCTTATGATCTGTGATAAGATCGAACTGGTGTCCTAGCAGGTACAGCTGGGAGTGTTCACAGCTCCATACAATCCGGAGCGCTTCTCGTTCTGTTTGAGAATAACGTGTCTCAACATCTTTTAAAGCTCTGCTCGCATAGGCAATAATACGTTTTATTCCTGGTTCCTGTTTACTTTCTTGTGCTAAGATCGCTCCAAGACCGACAGGACTCGCATCTACAATGACTTCTGTATTAGCTGTTGGATCGAAATATGCCTTGACCGCATCACTGGTTAATGCTTCTTTTAACTGATTAAGAGAGTCTTCGTGTCTTTTCTCCCAGGTCCATTTCGTATCCTTTCTGGTTAGCTCACGCAATGGCTGTGAAATTGTAGAGAAATCCGGTATGAAACGAGAAACATAGCTTTATAATCCAAGTATGCTGCGTACTTCACATACACTTTCAGGTGCACAAGCATTTTTCAAAGCGCTGATCTTCTTGGGATCAGGAGAAATGCCAGATTCGGTGAAGATAAGACCATAGAATTCATGCTTTATTTGGTTAAACTGACACTTATCTTTATTCAAAGTCGGATTCCGTTCACTCAGTCTTTGCAATGTGCGTCTTAGGTTACAGTCATGTTCATGTTGTGACTTGCCAAATACGAGAATATCATCACTTATGTTTAGTGTACCTGGTATGCCTTCCAGTGTTTCAAGAATAGTGTTCTGAAATATTTCACCAGCTGATGATATTCCAAAATTTAACCGTTTATACTTCGAAGGCCTACATGAGTGGAAAATGTAGTCATGTATCTGGACTATGGTGCTAGTTCAAGTTGGTGATATCCATTGTCATGTTATTAATGCCGGGAAACCACACTTTTTCTCGTATTTTCAAAATATTCATAATTGTCATGAAATTGAGATTCCGGAACATCGCGAAATGCCACGGAAATAAAAAAAATATATTATATTGATGATAATTTATTTTGTAACGATGATTATCTGTTATTATTTGTTGACGACGGAGGGGATGATACAATTTTGGTTATACTGATGATGGTATTGATGACAATGATAATTATCTTGATTACAATGATAACGATGATGATACTAATGACGATGGCGATGATGATAATTTTAGTTGTAACGATAATGATGATGATACCGATGACCATGGTGATACTCGTGGCTGTGATGATGATGATGATGATGATGATGATGATGATTGTATTGATAGTGCACATATTATCAGAGTTTAATGATTGAAAATTATGAATAATAAGGCCTAGCAAAGTCTGACTAAGGCCTAGGTAATGCGACGTAATGTCTAGATAAGGCCTGCCTAAGGCTTAGCTAAGGCCTAGGTAAGGTCTTGCAAAAGTTTGGCCAAGGACTAGCAAAGCGTGGCTGAGGCATATGTAAGGCTTACTAAAGCCTGGCTACGGATTGACTCAGCCTGGCTAAGGCCTAGGTAAGGCCTGACTAAAGCCTAGCATGGCCTAGCTAAGTCAATAAATGCCTAGGTAATGCTTAGCAAAGCCTGGCTAAGGCCTAGGTACTGTCATGCAAAGATTGACTAAAAACACGTAGGACCTAGCAAAGCGTGGCCAATGCCTAGCTAAGGCTGGGCAAGACATTACCTAGGCCTGACTAAGGCCTAGCAAAGCCTAGCTAAGGCGTGGACTAAGTCTAGTAAAGCCTAGCTAAAACCTAGGTAAAGTCTATCAAAGCCTCGCTTATGCCTAGGTACGGTCTGAGAAAGTCTGGCCATGGCTGCATAAGGCATAGTTAAAGCTTACCAAAGCATCGCTAGGGCCTACGTAATGTATTGCAAAGCTTGACTAAGACGCGGGTAATGCTTATCAAGCTTGCTTAAGGCCTAGGTAATGCTTGACAAACCTGGCTACGGCCTAGGTAAGGCGTAACAAGGCATGGCTACGGCCTAGTCAATCTCTAGCAAACCATGTCTAAGGGCTAAGTAAAATCTATCAAAGCCTGACTAAGGCCTGAATAAGGTCTGGCTACGGCCTGGCTAAGGCGTATGTAAGGACTACCAAAACTTACGTATGCATGGCAAGGCCTAGCAAAGCCATGTTACGACCTAGGTAAGGTCTGGTTATGAATTAGCAAAGCATTCTGCAGCTTAGGCAAGGCCTTTGTGAGGCTTAGCAAAGCCTGGTTACGGCCTAGGTAGTGTCTTACAAAGCTTGGCTAATGACTAGTTAAGGACTAACAAATCCTGACTAAGGGCAAGGTAGGGCCTAGTTAAGACCTAGCAAAGTCTGGCTAAGCCCTAGGCAATCTCTAGCAAAGCATGGCTAAGACTTAGGTGGTCTAGAAAATCATAGCAAAGTCTGCCTAAGGCCTAGGTAAGACCAATGTGAGACTTACTAAATCCTGGCTAAGATTTAGGTAATGTCTAGATAAGATCTACCAAAGCCTGGCTAAGGCGTAGGTAAGGTGTTGCAAAGTTTGGGCAAGGACTAGGTAAGGGTTAGCAAAGTGTACCTAAGGCCTAGGTAAGGATTAACAAAACGTGGCTAAGGCCTAGCTAGGGTCTAGTGTAAGGCCTAGCAAAGCCTGGCCAAGGCCTAGGTAAGGTCAAAGTAAGGCTTAGTAAAGCCTGGCTAATACCTAGGAAGGCCTGGCAAAGCCTGACCAAGGCCTAGGTAATATTTAGCAAAGTCCAGCTAATACCTAGGAAAGGCCTGGAAAAACCTTGCCAAAGCCTAGGTACGGTTTAGCAAAGCCGGGCTAAGGCCTGGTTAATATCTTGCTAAGCTTGCCTAACGCCGTGGTAAGGCCTAGCCATGATTTGCTAGGCCTTACATAGACCATACCTAGGCTTTTATCTGGCTTTTATAAGCCTTACGTAGACCTTATCTAGCTCTTAGCCAAGCTTTGCTAGGCATGTGCCATGCGTTAGCCAGGTTTTGCCTGACTTTAAATAGGCATTCGCCTGGCTTTGCTAAGATTTACCTAGGCCATACTTGGGCCTTAGCCAGGCTTTACTAAGCTTTAACTAGGCCTTCGTCAGGATTTGCGACGTCTTAACTAGGCCGTAGGTTTTGCAAGACCTTACATAGGCCTTAACTAGGCCGTAGACAGGGTTTGGTAAGCAATATCTAGACCTTAGCTAGGCCTTACAAGACCTTACATTGGCTTTAGACAGGCCTTTTCCAGGCCTTAGGCAGAATGTAGTTAGCCGTTAACCAGGCTGTAGCCAGACTGCTAGGCCATGCATAGGCCTTAGCCAGGCTTTGCTAGGATTTAACTAGTCCATACATGGGCCTTAGCCAGGCGTTACCAAGCTTTAACTAGGCCTTCGTCAGGAATTGCTGCGCCTTAACTAGGCCGTAGCCAGGCTTTGCAATACCTTACATAGGCCTTAGCCAGTCCTTTGACAAGCCTTAGTCAGGGTTAGAAGGCTTTGTTAAGATTTAATTAGGCATTGCGTGGCATCAGCCAGGTTTTGTTCAGCCTTAACAAGGCCTTAGCCAGACCTTGCCAAATTTTACGTATGCCTTAACTAGGCCGTAGCAAGTGTTTTCTAGGCATTACATAGGCCTTAGCCAGGCTTTACAAGACCTTACCTTGGCCGAAGGCTGTTATTTCTAAGTCTATGCAATACCTTCATAGGCTTTAGAAAGGCCGTAGTCAGACCTTAGCCAGGCGTTAACCAGGCCACAGCCAAACTGTGCTAGACCATACATAGGCATTAGCCAGGCTTTGCTAAGATTTACCTAGGCCTTACCTGGGCCTTAGCCATGCTTTGCTAAGCCTTAGCTAGCCCTTAGTCAGGATTTCATAGGCCTTAGCCGAGCTTTGTTAGGCATTAGCCATGCTTTACTAAGCCTTAAATAGGCCTTACCTATGTCTTAGTCAGGCTTTACTAAACCTTACCTCGGCCCAAGCCAAGCTTTGCAAAACATTACCTAAGCATTAGTCAGGCTTGCATAGGCCACACGTAGGCCTTACCTAGGTCTTAGCCAGGTTTTGTTAAATCTTACCTAGGCCTTATGTACACTTTGCTCACCCTTAGCTAGTCACTGGCCAAACTTTGCAACACCTTACCTAGGCTTTAGTCAGGTTTTGGTAGACCTTATCTAGACATTATCTAAGTCTTAACCAGGCTTTAGTAAACCTCGCATTGATCATGCTTTGTTAGAGACTGCCTAGGGCTTAGCCAGACTTTATTATGTCCTACATTGGCCGTAGGCAAGATTTGTTTGGCCTTACCTAGTCGTTAGCCAAGCTTTGCAAGACACTACCTAGGCTGTAACCAGACTTTGCTAAGCCTTACAAAGGCATTGCCTAGGCCGCCAAGGCTTTGCTAATTCCTCACTAGACCTTACTTAGGTCGTAACATGGTTTTGCTAGGCCTTTGCCACACTTTAGTTAGGCTTTTCTAGGCCTTACATAGGCCTTAGTCAGGCCCTATTATGGCCTTAGTCAGGCTTTGATAGACTTTATCTAGCCCTTAACCATGGTTTGCTAGACATTTCCAAGACCGTAGCCCGGCTTTGTTAGGCATTACCTAGGCCTTAGCCAGGTTTGCTAAGCATTACCTAGGCCTTAAGTAAGCTTGATAGGCATCACCTGCACCTTAGCCAAGCTTTGCAAGCCATTACTTAAGCCCTAGCCAGGCTTTGGTACGCTTTAAATATGCCTTTCACAGGCATAGGCCAGACTTTCTCAGACCGTACCGAGGCATAGGCCGGGATTTGATAGACTTTACCTAGGTCTTAGCGTGGCATTACTAGACTTAATCCACGCCTTAGCTAGGCTTTGCTAGGCCTTACTCAGGACGTATCTAGGCCTAGATAATATCTTGCCAAGCCTTAGCTAGGCCTTAGCCACGCTATGCTAGATCTTACCTAGGTTTGGCCAATCTTTGCAAGATGGTACCTAGGCCTTATCCAGGCATTAGGCAGGCCTTACCTAGACATTACGTAGCCTTACCTAGGCCTTGGCGAGACATTGATAGACTTTACCTAGGCATTATCCACGCTATGCTAGACATTGTCTAGGCATTATCCAGACTTTGCTAGTTTTTACCTAGGCTCTACCTTGGCCTTAGTCGGGCTTTGTTAAGCCTTACCTAGGCGTTATCCAAGCGTTACTAGACCTTACCTGTGCCTTAGCCAAGCTTTGCAAGACATTACCTAGGCCATAGCCAGGCTTTGCTAATCCTTATAAAGGTCATGCCTAGGCCTTGGCCAACCTTTGCTAAGCCTTACCTAGAACTTACTGAGGTCATACATCAGGCGTTGCCAAGCCTTAACTAGGCCTTAGCCACGCTTTGCTAGACATTGCCTAGGCCGTAGCCAGACCTTGATAGGCCTTAGTCAGGCTTTGCTAGGCCTTACGTCGGTTTTAGCCACGCTTTACAAGACGTTACCTAGGCCATAGCTAGGCTTTGCTCAGCTTTACACAGGCCTTGACTAGGCCTTAGCCGGCCTTTGCTAAGCCTTACCTAGAACTTACCGAGGCTGTAACATGGCTTTGCAAAGCCATTGCCATGCCTTAGCTAGGCTTTGCTAGGCCTTGCACAGGCCATAGCCAGGCTTTGTTAGGATTTACCTGGACCCTAGTCAGGCTTTTCGAAGCCTTAACTAGGCATTAGCCACGCTTTGCCAGGCCTTACTTGGGCACTAACCAAACTTTGCAAGACATTACCTATACCTTAGCCACCCTTTGCTAAGCCTTACCTAGGCATGGGCCAGACTTTGTAATACATTACCTAGGCGTATGCCAGGCGTTGATGGACTTAGCTAGGCTTTGCTAGGCCTTATCTAGGTCATAGCCATACTTTGTTAGGCCTTAGGCAGACCTTAGACATGATTTGCTACGCCTTACCTAAACCTTAGTGAAGCTTTGCAAGACATTACCTAGGCCTTAGCTAAGCCTCACTTACGCCATACCTATGCCCTAGTAGGCTTTACTAGGCTTTACCTAGACCTCTTAGCCATGCTTTGCTACACTTTACGTAGGCCTTAATCAGGCTTTGCTAGACATTGCCTGACGCGTGTGTCGATGCATGAGTGTGAGCGTGTGTGAATTACTCACTGATTTATTCATAATTGTAAATCAATAAACTCTGATAGCATGTGCTTTATCAATACAATCATCATCATCATCATCATCATCACCATCGTCACCACCACCACCACCACCACCACCACCACCACCACCACCACCACCACCATCATCATCATCAGCATCATAGCGAAGATCATCGCCATCGTCATCAGCATCATCATCATTATCGTTACAACTAAGATTATCATCATCGCCATCGTCATTAATATCTTCGTCGTTATCATTATAACCAAGATAATCATCAAGATCATCATAAGTATAACCAAAATTGTATCATCGCCTCCGTCGTCACCAAGATAATCATCATTACAATTATGAATTATTGGATCGCAATTTCATGACAATTATGAATATTTTGACAATATTTTGACCATTTTAATTGGAAACGGCGCCCAGTCAAATTAGTTTTTAGAAATATTCTTATTCTTTTCTTTGTTTATTCAAATTATAACTGAAAAGGAAATGACCAGGGCCCGGTTTCACGAAACTTCTTAAGTCTAGTAATTTGCTTAGCTCGTAGTTATTTTCTTAAATATCTACAAATGCGTTTCTCCTAAAATCTTAAGCTCAAAACCACACAATTTTAAAGAAAAAGAGCAGTCTTAAGTTCAAAACTAATCAGGTAAATATGGCCGCCGTGAGAAACAGCATTCGATAGAAGACATGATTCACCCTGAAAGAATATTCAGGGATCGGCAGAATCCGCTTGACATATATTACTCACATAAAATACCGTCCCAGTTTCGGTCATGTCTTTAACTATCCTTTTCAGCCGATTTATAAAGACCAACAAAGCGATCTAATAAGGCATTTTTAACGTCGTGATCAATGCTATTTTAGCATTAATGAATATCCAATTATGACGTAATAATAGTGAAACGTCACAGGTATAGTCAGTCATAAACCAAGCAAGTTATTGTTGCATTTCCCCGACGTTAAAGAGGAGCTTTAACTATGCTACAAATCCATTCACTCATTTCTTTCACTGATATAGCGGCATATGAAATACACAAACTATACTATAGGCTCTAATACTAATTTTAATGCATAGCCGATGCCACTGTTACTGATGTAGTCCCCCTGGTTATCAGGGCAATGCTAACCGCGTTAGCCGCACCTCCGTATTAGTAATCATTTCACGAAGTAATCAATTAAATTTGAACATTTTGATTCGTATAAAAACAAATAAATTCTAAAAACATCGAACTATATATAGTAGAGTTCCTGTCGGATTATGTGTCTGGCTTATCCACCACTTTCCCACATCTGTTAGATTTAATTACCCAATCGCAAATCCCCCATCACTTTCATCAGCTTTGACCTTTTTGGCCCCGCACCTACCCAATACACATGGGTATAACAATTTGGTTGGAGTTCAACAAATGGTTTCAGTTGAGAAAGGGTGATAGAAGGAATGCTTATGATATTTGACCGTTTGATCCCCAACACATCACACCCCGCCGTCTAACACACCACCCCACCCCACCCAACCACGTGACTTGTACCACGCCACATCCCTGATTCATGACACTCACCCCAAAAATTGTTTCTTTAAAGCTGTTGCTCTCGAAATATATTGCTGACCACAAGATAAACTAGATTGTTCGGTCGATGATGCGTCATCGCAAACCCCCACGTCAACCGCTTTGAAATTTTGAACCCCACCCCACCCCACCCCAACCCACCCCACACTCGCACGCTCGTACGCACGCACGCACGCACGCACGTACGCACGCACGCACGCACGCACGCACACGTACAGCACCCCGCCATCCCCACCCCCTCATGGAGCGGAGCCAAATGTAAATGTCCACTTGCACGACACACTTTTATGGTTGAATTCCGTCCAACGGTTTCGGAAGACAAGCGTTACAATCAATTTTTGAGCGCAGACACATGGCTGGTATTGATGAGAGAACGAATAACCCAACTTTCTTTGTTGCAGATGACAGACATTTTGGTATTACCCCGTTTCGACTCACAATCCACCACACCTAATATATACCCTCGGCCTCATCCCCGGTACAGCACGAAAAATGAATCACGATGCTGGAATATTGCTCTCCTGAGAAGCATACATAGCCGACAAACATCTAACTGTTTTTGTTCAGGCTATCATTGGGTGCGACACGGCATCACACATATATGTATTGGGAAAGGGCGTTGCATTGAAACTAATGCACACCAGTCAAGTGCTACAGGAATCGGCTGAAATATTTAGAGATACAAACAGCACAAAAACATGTGATAGCAGCAGGGGGAGAATGTCATAGTCTCATTGTACAAAGGTCAATCTGGTGACAAGCTAGATTTCCTCAGAGTGCAGCGCTTCCACCAGAAGGTAGGCAGTAGTACATCATGTGTGAAGCCACACTGCGGTGCTCCTCCCAACCTCAGAAGCTGCCAAATTCCACAGTATGTGCGTCTCCCGGTACATACAAGTGGGTGGCACCTGGAGATCATATGAAACCAGAAGATTGAAGATGATATGAACATGATATACGTGTTCTGTCAAACATAGATAACGGACAAGGAGGCCGCAGCCCCGATAGGGCTGCTGGAGGTTGTTAGGCGTAACTCTAATATGGGATGTAGGAACACACGATGTTTTTGCAGGAAGAGTGGGCTAGATTGCTCTACTGCGTGTGGTCAGGACAATGCTGTATGTATTTCTGTATCTAACGTGCAAGATTATTAAACATATGATGCACAAATCATTGTCAAAGATGTATGAGCCTGTGGAAGAACTGCAGAAAACCACAGATTTCATCTTGAGAACGGCTCTCCAAGTGTGATACCAGTGATCGAAAAGAAGAAGAAGAAGAATTGTCAAAGATTATATTAAATTATAGTCAACGGATCTGTGAAGTAACAGTTATCATGGTAATACTCAATGCATAAGCTATGGTCGCCTGGTCCTTGTCACTAGGCCAAGAATAGGCCTAAATCCTAATAATCCATCATGTTTGCCCATACAGACAAGGCTACACAATATTCCAGAGTAATTTATGGTCGTCTGCTCCTCGTCACTAGGAGATACGATGCATATATTATAATTATCTTGCGGACAATATTACTATATACTTTACCATCTGCTTCAATTATGAACGTCATGGTTCCACTGGAAACAATACAGTCAGCCTTTTCTACAACTGATGCACTTTAGGCCTTGAATTAAGCGGTCGCTAAAGAAATGCAGTCGCTTAATACAACTCGTTTGCTATCTTGAATAGCTTATTATTGCACGATCATTGCGGTGGTGACTATGTGTAGGCCGACTTATACAAATCGTAACATTCATGTTAGATTGTAAAGATATGTTTG